>DWME01004212.1:0-16706 GCA_018244795.1 Parelbella ahira ahira
ACTAGAAAAATAAACATGAAAAATGTAATATGTCGATAAAATGTTTAAGAAGTTCGATATATCAGTCTTCATTGATTGTACAATATGCTGTGTATTTAAAACTGACAACATTCAATGTATTTCAAAATATTACCTCGGAACTGCCTCGTTGGTAGAGTGGTTGCATGCGCTACTGCCGATCGGGAGATCTTGGGTTCAAATTCCGGGTCGGATAATATTGGATTTTTTTCATTTAGAATTTCTAGTAGTGACTCGGACTCTCGATCTGTGCCCGATGTCTGGGTATAGGCCCACCACATATTCCATGGGACATAAACATATCTGGTGAAACGTGGGAGTGTGCTACACTCCTCTGCCTACCTCTTCGGGGGTTACAGGCGTAATGTTACTTTTTTTAAAATTTCAATTCAATATAGTTTAAAAGAAAATATGTTGAATATTTAAAACAGTACATCAATAGTTTTACAGCTATAATTTTACTGTCGCGACGCACCGCAAGTAATTATTATTTTCTCGATTTAATTATTGTCACTACACAATTAGTCGTATTTCAGCGCTCGGTCAAATACCAATGTTCCTAGTCAAAACAAACATTGTCATGAAGAGATGTACCGCAATAGGTATACACTATCCCTATTCCCGCCGGCCGTCGTAAGGTACATGAATGAAGGAACACGTGCGCGCAGACACATGTGCGCTAGTCTTAAATCGGCTCCTTTCAGAACCTGATTAGATAGCGCGGGGTGCGGAAAGCAATTAGTTATTCAGGCCGAACATTCCCATATTATATAAATAAACATAGGGGCCCCTAGCTTATCAATAACTAGTAAACTTTCGAGTATACTTAGAAAATAAAAAGGAAAACGATGTGATATTTTTATTTGGGAATAAGGTCCCAATTATACAGTAATATTAGCTAGGAGTCATATTATTTAAATTGTATTATTAATATACTTTGATCATTGGTGCAATTTTGTATATTTCTGAGGGGATTCACAACTTGTTCAAATTAAAAATAATAAGTAAATCGATAGAAAGCATTGTGTTAGTATTTAGTTAAATTACGGAAGAATGGAGATTTATGTGTAGCGGTGGACTTCCAAAGACCGGTGGATGTACTTACATATTTAATGCCAAACTGTGCTTCTTCTCTTTTTGTTTTTTCATAGACTTAGCAACAGTAGGTCAGATTAATAACTTTGTAAAGTACTAGAGGAAATATCAGTGTTCGTCAACAGTGTACAGTGAGTACGTAAAGTACAGTATATAGTTGTTGAGAAAGAAATTGTGTAGGGACATGTGCGCGGGCGCACGTGCGCGCTCCCCGCGTCGCGCTATTCATCTCCGCAGCGTTATACCTATGAATTACGACCTTCATAAAACTTCAGCCGCCCATTCTCAGTCTCATAATATTATGATAACGCTGCATGATCGTCCAAATGAGACAGCTACTTCCTGTCTCGCCGGTAATTTGTGGCGCTTACGAAACGTGCTCCATATTTTATTTGTATAAGTATCAATTAATCTGATGGATTGATGACTCATAGACGCCTTTGTTTAAACACGTAGGCAGTCAGAGATATTCTTTTGTTTGCTCTAACGCCAACAATATTTTGGGTAATCACAAAATGAATAAACTGTTACTAGATACGTTCAAAATGCGGCAAGACTAGGACAAGCCGCGATGACGTGCATTGGGGACGCTTATGACCAACAGTGGACTGAGCTTGCTAGATGATAATGATGATTCAAAATGACCATTCTACCACCATTGCTCATAATCTCAGAGTACGGTGTATGTTCTCATTGTGAAATTGCTCAACTCGAATATTTGTCTCTTATTTTTCGGTTCTGTTATTGTATCTCTCTGTTTATTTGTTTTTGGACTTAACATGTGGTCGCTAAGTGATAATCCCATCCAAATGAAGTGGAAATGTAAGGGTAATTTAATGCAAATGAGTATGTTCGTCGTAAGAATAATATTTACTATAGCTGCCACGAGAAGAACTAATAGACCTGATTGAGACCTTGTAAATGTCTTAGAGGCATTAGTTTCGCAGTTCAGAGAAGAAATATGTATATCTGACATGTTTGATGCTCTGTAATAGGACATCGATTTGAATCCTTGTTATTTTACCAAATTTCTTATCAGACTGTGATTACTACGTATGTGAACTGAAACAATTTGTGGTATGGAGTTACGAAACTACATATCTTTACATTTTTTTTATAAAAATTGTATATTCTCATAAATGTATTTTTGATTTTATAAAGGAATTTATTTTCATATCAATGTTTTCGATATTATTGTTTTCGGAACTACGCCCGTGACAGATGTAATGCTCTGAACAGTGTGCACGATAGATATTTTGTATACCTACTCGTATGAAACACCTAACGAGTATGTTAATGGGAATGTACATATTATGCAAACGGTATTTTATTTTAATGGGTATCTACGCCACTCTACTTATAATATCCTGGGAAAGAGAGTGAGCACACCTGCTCTGGACTTCCGATTGCTTATTTAGTTGACTGTGAAAGGGAGACTGGTCGGGATGGTGGGTTCGGTAACGATTATTTGGTGCGATACAATAGAAAACCGGCTTATGATCAATTCAACGTTAATGTGGACTAGTCGTAGCCCTGTGATCTGGCTTTCAGTCCCGTCCTCATCTAATGTACGACGAGTACGTTCGGATATTTTTGATTAATTTTATGCCATAATTATTGAACGCATAATAACATATTAACATATGTATAGCAGTTATCATACTGCACTTAACGACTGCCCATGAGAAAGAGTTTTTAAATCAGAGAATTCCTATATTTCACATTTTATACAATATATTTTTATAGAGTAGGTAATGGTGAGAGGAGAATTAGAACTAATGTGTTTTTAAATAGTGGTTCGGCAAGCATCGCCGTTGTCTTCTTCTTGGTTCAATTTAATGAAACAATACATCGATAGAAGAATTTAATTTTAACGATGAAATAATTAAAATGTCTATGGTAGGCTTTATGTAAAATATCAGAATATAGGTGTGAGTATTTATATTACTTAATAAAAAACCGCCAAAAGTTGTACAGCTGATAATAGTTTTTGTCTCTGTAAAAAAGGTTTAAGAAACGACACCGATCAACTGAACTGATGTGATTAAGTAGTCCATACGATACATATAAATAAATTTAATACGATATACACAACACAATTTCACATGAACATACATAATGTATAGGTAATCGGTTTTAGAAGAAATTTCAGTGATTTTGTTACTGACCAAACAGTATTGTCGGTGGCCACCGGCAGGTGTGGGGCTAGCTGATACGGTACGCCTTGGACACTGGCCACACATGCTGACAAAAAATACCTGTTTTCTCGATCACAACATCGGTTTTATATCGAAATATAAACGTTCCTACGCAAATAAGCTGAAGTCTGTTCGGACGCGGCAAGACGTCGCATCGCTCGGATTCCGGATGTAAGGACTTAAAATACAAATCGTATTTATCGAAGAGGCGAGGGACAACACGTGCTCCGTACGTACATAGGTGTTCAGGTAAAGGGGGAGCGTACAGCTGTTTCCACAACAGTAACATTAAACCACGCCCGCTCCGCAGCGATTTGTGCAACCATTTGCCACCGCTTCACGCATCTGTAATTCATTACGTTCAAGTGCTTATATGTGTAATGTTATAAGTACAAATGTAATGTTCTTGTAACTTATGAATTGTCACGTTTCCTAACAATTTGCTGAGAGGGAAATATGTTTCTAGTAATTAAAAATTCTTTCAATTATTATTACTTCAACATCACCAGCCCGGCTCAGTATCAGTTATAATTTAGGCAAGTTTAAAAGATAAAATTGTCGTTTATTGCTCTGTTTATTGACGGCATGGTATGTAAAGGTTATGTGAGGTATGCGGTGGTCGTTACGGCTCGGCGAATTTCTTTGAAAAAGAGATGGTCCCGCAGGAACCTGTAAGCGCTATTGTTATGGAGAGCACGCAGCTGCCGGGAGTGTACACTTCAACACGCGCCGCGCCAATTCCATACACGACAGATTTTATGACGCAACAATGTAAAACAATGTACGAATTGTAGCCTTGGTGTTCTTTACAAAATTTGTTTTATCTCAGCATTTATTTTAGTATGTTGTGTGATCTTTGGCTGCCTCCTTAGGGGACTTGTAGTTTGGATACAATATTGATGATTTCAGTATGATTATTCTTAGTTTTATTAACTTAAGGGCTTTCAAATATTTCTCGACGTAAATCATTAGCAGGAAAGTTTATTTTTCGTTATTTTTGGTCTTCTTTGTTTTGAAAGCTTATTATAGGCTTCAGCTTAAATTAAGTTACTATAAGAATATGTTTGTGTCACGAGCACAAATATTTCTTCTGTGTCTAGGTGTAAAAATATACAAACAAGTATGTATTTATAATTATGTCTAATGTACTCGTAGTTTATTAGCCATTTCCCGAATACTCTTAATGCTCTCTTTGTAATCAGATGGCCACTTGTGGAGATTATTAATAGAATAGAACTTAAATTGGTTTTCATTCAAGTTATCATTATCATGCCCATTAGTTAATTATTCATAATTCTTGTCAATTACGCCAAATCATTATCATCATGATCAGTACTCGTATTTTGGCGTAAAGTGATGGTTACCATACTGAGCCCGACAAGTCAGTTAAACACTACTTATAATTAAACTTAATAAATATCGCACAAGTGAAAGTAAGTTAGGGATTCTATTTATAATAACTTAATAATAAGAGTGAAGTCAAAAACTATTGTAGATTAGGACAATAAATATAGGACCCTGATAAGTCGTTAAGCAGTTGACTTGGCCGAGCATCGACTGCGGGACTACGGGCGTGACAGCTGTTAACGCAGCTCTCGCGAAAACAAGACGCTCGTTACGTCGTCACGGAGGTGGCCGGGACATCTCCACATTCACCCGATATATTTAAAGATCTTATTGAACATATTCACAATTTTTACAATGTGTAGTTGTGGATAGTAATAGCAGTAGGGATTAATACTTAAGTCATAATTTTTATTCGGGCGGATGTGTTCGGATTAAAAGGTGAGCTACTAGGTATATAATCCATATCTACTATTGTTTCACGTATTTGGCTATTTGTTAAGAAATGTTTTTGGTCATGTCCTACCGTAGTTTCAATCTTATTGAGAATGGATTACAAGAAGAATAGTTGATTTATAGAGCAATACAAAATGCATACAAAACAGAAACGAATCATTTATAATTTGGAAATGTAGATCTGATGGTTGGATCAGTTTCCTCTTGTTAGCGTTTAGTTGCGCAAGAACCGTAAGATAGCCGAGCGGAGATAAGAGCAGTGGCTGCCCGGCTCCGAACCCACTAACATAATTGACAAGCGCCGCGGCGCACGCTTCGTGTCATCGATCAATTTGACCACCTTACGGCTACAATAGCTTACGAAATTCGCGCTCCGCTACCGATTAGCCCTAACTACTCTACTGATCTGCGGTCTAGTCCGCTATTGTGTATGATGCAAATTTGTTAGGTAAGTATTAGGCACAGGAATCAATGTTAAATTTCTAGTTTGCTGACCAATCAGTTTGTTGTTTTCTGATTACGCGCTGTGTTTGTTGCACGCGATGCAAGTAGGTACGTTCATTGAATCATACGTATTGTTACGTTCATAAATTAACATGAAAAGTTTATAATGTTTATCTGTTACTACGGTATGGTATGTAAGGTATGGTTGTAGGTACCCAATACCTACCATTAGATGTATGTTTACACTGCAGTCAATTAGAGAAAGCCGACCGCAACTCCGGAGCTTTACTTGCCAAAACATTTGAGCGCAAAGCAAGTGGTGAACGGTGTTAATAGGAGCACTGTTTCCGCAATTTTGTTGTGATTGCGAACAATGGAACAAGTGGCAGGGCGTTGTCGCTTGCGAGTCGCTTAATCATTTACAACGAGTCATTACGGTGGCGTGCCGCCGAACAGCTCCAGCGTGTGTCAATACTTATTCGGCTGCGGGACACTCAGCCTATTGTTTTCGTGTGTACTAACTAGAAATTTTATATACATACCTGTACCTATCTGGCTTAGAAGTTCAACTTTAATGGTTGTCTGCTTTTGTATGATTTAATATTCTGGCGTTATAAATGTTTACGGTAAACTTTCTTTTCTCAAGTTTTGTTTTATAAGCTTTTTTAATTCTCCGGTTAAAAGTAATTACCTCTTTTCTATAAATATTCTTACAGAATCAGTACGTTAGGTATTTAGAAATTTCGCACTTGATACCGTTTAGCCTAAGGTTCCTAATAATGTTAATAGTTATCTCATAATCAATATCCAATAATTCATATGGTATTCCTCATATGATACAAAATGTACCTAATGTTGTTATGTAGTGGTTGTACTTTATGTTAATAAATATATATATATATATATATTGATATATGGACCCATTTGTCATTCCACTGTTGGAGTATGGGTCTCCTCTCATATTGAGAGGGTTAAGACCATAGTCTGCCACGCTGGCCAAGTGTGGGTTGGCAGATTAACACAACTTAGATTTTTTTTATTATAAATTGTAAGGTATGCATGTTTCCTCATGATGTTTTCCTTCACCGTTGTTAGCAAGTGACATTTAAACATAAAACGCATTTTTTATAAAAAGATGCGTGCCTTGGATTTGAACCCAGCACCCCCGTAATGAGAGGCTGGATTCTTAACCACTAGGCTATCACTGCTTTTTTCATGTTAATAGTAGCATGTAATCAGATAAATGTGAGGCTGCGATAATTAGTAGTTTGGAGTGATTCATTAGAGCGAGCGCGCGGCTCAAGCAAGCATTTGGTGTGACGCGGCCGGCAGAACAGTCGGCGGCGGCGGACTTGTCCGCGTGACAAGCGCGTCAGCCAAGCTTGTCAATTATTATATATGTATTTATATTTGTGTCTAATAGAGAACAATAAATCGTTTTTTATTAAACTACTATTAAAAGTACGTATGGTCGAATTTGAAACATAAAGTTCACTTCAACGGCTTGTTACTAGCGAAAATTTTTGAAGGTTTGGCTATATCATCCATCTAAGCCTTTATCAACATCAGACCTTTTATCCTTCCATTGCTGAATACGTGTCTTCTCTCAGAATGAGAAGGGTTAATCATAATATAGAAAATACGTATCATAATACACGATACTATGATAACGTATTTTCGTTTGTATTATGTTATTCGCAGAGTATCTTTATGAAGAAATGTTGGCTGTCTTTTTTTAAATATTAGTGTAATTGTAATCATGTGCAGACACTCTAAATGTAAATGTAATAGCTTACACGCAGGTTGCACCAAACGGCGAGTCGGTGCAAGTATCGGTTGCAGTCGTTCTTACACGCGATAGTTTCATGTTATTCCTACGTCGTTATTTCTCTCACTGACAGCAGAAATAACTAAGTGAAGACATCTCGTTACTGTAACTTACAGTAAGTGTGCGCTGCTGTCTTCGTTTTTCGCTAATTACGTGCCGCGACATCCGCCTCTGATTAGCGGCAGGCTCGGTAACGACGAGGGACACCACAAATGACGCCCGAGCCGTACACCGTGGACGCAGCTTATGGAACAACTTTTGTATATCCGTAAAGGTGCAGTCGGTAACAAGTGCAACAATATTGAGTCATAGCAAGTGCAGTGTCCAATTAGGTCGAGTAGTTACTAAGCCCGCGTGTACACTACCTGCATAATATAGATCTCGGAATTCCGTTCAGTGGCTATTCGAACATAAAATGAACAGAATAGTCTTTTTTACACAGACTAATAAATCGTTTTTATTTGGTCATATTAATTACCTCCGCCATTGCGTAGGCGCGAGATGTCTTACAGCGGATCGCAGCAGCTATTAAGAATGCAAATGGGAGCATCCATCGGGAGATGCGACCGACGCAATTCCGATGCGCGCTTATTTGTCCGCGCACGTTAATTGCACGACGAATGTTGTCGATAGCGGCCGGCTATCGACAGATAGCGGCTGTAAACACGTCGTGTGTATCGCAACAATCTATTTATAATCACCGGGCGGCGGACCACTGTGTGTTAAATGTCTGATATTTACGATTACGCGCCGGAGACACCGGCTCTAGTGATTGGCTTCCGAGCCCCGGTTGCGTGGAATTTATATTATTAATCACAACTTAATTTTACCGCCGCATAAAGTTGTTTTATGAACAAGCGACCGTGTTTGATGTATTATCTCGTAGTGACGTAATCGACTCGTGTTTTGCTTCTCAGCATTTAGGCCTTGGATGAGTACAGTTGAAAGTTCAGTATTAGAATTTTTCGTAAAATTGATAGTTTTGGAATAATACGTGCAATTAAAAGTACGTTCTCAGATATTATATATGTATGTACATGCATAAGTCAGATGGTGTCAACTCATTTTATTACATATTTGTAGTATATTATTGCAGGATAAGTACCTATTATTTTCAGTATATCTACATTTAGGTGCTTATTAAAACCGTATTTACTGCTCGGTAGAATATTAGACAAATAATGATAATAAGGTGGAATCGGATCCAGAATAATAAATGTTTACTCGTTGATGTCTTTTCAATGAGCGTTGAAAATGAAGCGGTGTTTCTAA
The DNA here is from genome assembly GCA_018244795.1 of Parelbella ahira ahira. Classification (NCBI taxonomy): domain Eukaryota; kingdom Metazoa; phylum Arthropoda; class Insecta; order Lepidoptera; family Hesperiidae; genus Parelbella; species Parelbella ahira. The sequence goes on from DWME01004212.1 coordinate 8,656, forward strand.
TAGTTGGGTGGTAGCGTGCAGGTGTTTGGTACGTACAAGCGATGTATTTATTGAAGATTTGCAAAGTTATCGATACGCTAAAGGCAAAGCACTACCGTTGGAACGATTAGCGCACCCGTGTTCCGAGTGGCGCGCGCACGTGCGCCGCCAGACGGTGAGTAAGCCGCCGTACCGGTCGGCGCAGATAACTCTGTTTATCTAAACCTCAATTTTGTAACATCAAAAGTATTATTGTACTCGCGCAGGGTTCAATGCGATACATTTACTTATTGAGCTTTTGTAACCGCGCCACGGTAAGCACTAGCTTTTATCTAGATGGTCGTTCGCAAAAAACTTATAGGTAAATATTGTACTGACACTGACAGCTCTACGCGCTCTTGTCATGCACGACGTGCTTTTTGATTAAGTTATAATTTAAAATGTTATTGAAAATGATTATTTTTAATGGACTACCCGGTTACGGTTAAAGCCAATGCGTTAGCAGCGCGCGTTTTTAATAATACATTGGTAGTTATATTGCCACAATTTCTTACACGAGTAAGGTTTATTTATGTGATTGATTCCCAGCCTCCGGTACTATTCCTTGTTTCAAATTTAAAATTGATTTTATTTATTTATACAATTTATTGCATTAGTACATTTGTACAGGACTTAGCAGAAATCGCCAGCCAGACAGACGTATATCAACCTGACCCACAGCGTTGCGTTTCCACACCGCGTGCACGGAACACTAAAAACACAGTAGTTTAATTTAGATTCGCCATTGATATTATTCATAAGAGACGTACCTACTCCGAGACAGCGTGTCAGATTTAGACGTAAGTTTCTGATACACGCGCTCACAATGTAACTTAATTGAATTTACCCGCTAGCGGCCATACGAGCGACTAGCTTAGCGGTGGCGCGGTGCCATACCTGCGCGTTAGCCACGCTCGTCACATCTCTGCTGCCGACCACCCCTTCGCGGCCGGTGCGGGGCGTTACAATTAATTTTCATTAAATAAAACCATTTACTACCTCTAATGACTTTCAAATGATTCTCTGTTATTTGATTACTTTACGACAGACAAAGATGTTTTAAATGAATTCATCATTCACACAGTTCGGAGAAAAACAATGATAGAAAAAGTCATAGGTTGCTGCAAATAAATAACACTGAGATGTGTATATATTTTGCTATAGATTTAAAGAATATAGAGAATAATTTATATTACCTGTAGTTGTCGTTTGCTGTTGATTCTACCAATCTTTACTGCTTCAGAGAGTGAGGGTGGCGACGAAGGTCAGGGCAGCCATGTTTATGAGCTGGCAAGTAGGTATAGGCCTTTTATGGTCTGCAGGGATAAATGTTGTAATCTGTCTTAAAGGTGATGAGTAGGAGTATCCGTAGTTTTCCGATAGGTAAGGTGTGTTTGAGAAGGGATTTTGTAGACCCTTAATACACATTTTGATTACTTACCCATTCAAGGTGTATCTCACTGTTTCGGTTCAGTGGTCGGCTGAGTAGGCTTTAGATATTAAGATAGAAAAAAAATTCAAAGTCATTTATGGTATCGAAATAGGGAGAGTTAAAAACATCTATATAGTAATTACTGCAATTTCTGTAGTATTGTAATAGTCGCTTGTGCAATATAAACTCCTTTATGAAACGAATGCGCGATATAAACCTTTCAAACATTATAGGTTTACATTGTTGTAAAACGTAGCGTATATTTAACCCGTTATTATCTCAACCCTTGGGTAGTTTAACAATTGAAATTTGAATACTACATAGGTAAAAATGTTCTCACGCTCCCTCCACTTACGGATACCGTTGTTGTTAATCGGTCCATTTCAGATTCACAGGAGAGGGTAATTACGGATCGGTAGAGACTGGGACCTGCAATCGGCTTGCTGAAGTTAACGCGACGATTAAGTCGAGCTTAGATTCGATTGTTGTTACGTTCGATGGCTTTTTTTTTGCATTGTAACAATAACAAAAATAATCACAATAACAATATTTAACAATGTTGAAGTGTTATGTTACGGTAATGGTTTCTGTGTTTTCGTCATTTATGAACATCCAAGGTTGAACCGGTGGTAATGTTGGTGTCATATAGCAAGTCATAATTTTGTAGTATTTTACATGGTTCATATCCAATACAAAAATCACACATATAACCTACCTTTGAATTAAACTTAATACTAAGAAAGTATTGTAGTACTAGCAAGGAGTTTAGATTTGTGCACGATGTATGGTGATGGGCTCGTCCGACCTGTTGTAGCTCGTATTAAATAAATGGCGCATTACTGCACTCTGGATATCTCTTCAACTAAATATAGGCGTAATATCATATAGTAATTACCTATTTTTTATTCCGGGTATGTTGTATGGAGTTGACATATTCTGCTATTTTTATCTATTAAACTATTTAATAATTTTGACAGGCTGCGTGATTGTCAGGTCAGAATACTCTCTCGTGACAGATTACGTCCAGTGTATGTATGTATCTGGAGATATTAGGTCCACTGAATATACTTAAGTCACGATGCTTAATGGCGTTGTAAATGTCATTCACGACAATATTTAATTTGCATTCGCGTGACATGTAACAAAAACTACTTTCATAAGTACCAGACATTAAGAGTGCACGTTCCATAGTAATAAGCCTTCTATTTATTTATGCGTCGTACCTTTTGGCGTTGAAGTTTAATCATTAATGGATAATTGTAATTGAATTTTCTAAGGCGGTCGCATGACGGTGCGCCGCGCGGCGCCATCTTGCGATAAAGCTCGCGCGCTAAGTGAACTCTGATACCACTGACGAGTCAATCGCTACCCGCCCACGCCGGCTTAAGACTCCGACGCCACTTGCGGACTTTTGCACTGCCTCACATTATTTAAATGCTTAACTTTGTTATTACCATTGTATATTTGCACCAGACTCCTGACGAGGTATGCAAAGAATATCGAGTACCAACTATCTATCCTTACGTGCTTCCTCTAAATTCCTCACCCTCTTCTCATACGAACACCGGTTCGCACACCGCACCCTTTTGACCTCCCATCAATCAGTCTACTTATTTGACGAAGAGAGACGACTCGTGATGGACGACTGATTTGGAAAAGGACCTGTTATTTACTTTTAAAAATTTTAGAAGTGTCTTTACAATATTTATAAAACTGAATTAGTGTAGAAGTGTACGACGGAGGTTTGGGAAACCGCAACGTCCGATGCGGGTCGCCAGCTAGTTATCTCGAAATCCAAAACTGACCGCGATAAACTCCTTTTATCACAACAGTAAACATAGAAAATAAATCTGGTACAGCCCAGGAACATTATTAAAATATACAATAAACTCAATGTAACAATGATTCGTGAGCTAGTGTCACTCGCTATCTTATCATAGATCTATGATAAGATAGCGAGTATACAACTAAGTTATGCATACAGACATACAGATTTTTTACTCAAGCCATAGCTCGCCTGCCCGCCAGTACTGCCCATAAATCTGGCAAGCTTTCAATTGGGTTACTACTGTACTATTTTGACATCTTTTTGAAAAATATGTTGTTGATCGAGCTGTTGGTCGGTTGAGCTTGTTGGTTGGTCCTGGGTTCAAATCCCTGGTCGGGTAATATTGGATTTTTCTGATTTAGAATTTCTAGTAGTTACTCGGAGTCTGGAATTATGCCCGGTGTATGGCTATAGGCTCACCACTTATTCCATGGGACTTAAACGTAACAGGTGAAGCGTGGGGCTGTTACGTTTTTTTAACGTTTTGGATAATAAAATAAGAATCCGCGCAACTTTTAAAACACTTAGCGGAAGTTTAATTTCCATTGATATCACTCAAGTATAGTGATAATGATCACGTTTTATTTCAGGTTTTATTTGTTTTGTTCAACTATATCAAATTTATAAATGTCGTTTATCATAATGCAGTCACGTTACGACGGAAACCGGTGTACAATAATGAATGAACCATACTAGCAACATTAACTTCTCTTTAATGTATTGTGGGACTTGCCAGCACGTAATTATATGTAAAATGTGCTTTTCAGAAGCAGATCGCAGAAAATAATGTGCCCCTAGTTAGATAGAACTTAATCACTATAGAATTTAAACACTTATTCAAAGTTCTTAGGAAAAATTAATCGTTAAATATCCTCGATGAGTATGTAATTACTCTAATGCCTCAAGAATGGCCGGTAAAGGCGCCGTCGGAGCGCCTTTACTGTACATAGTCTCTGTCTGCAGGCTCGCGGCTATCAGCTCGCGCGCCGCTCGCGCACCGCCACTTAGTCGCGCTGAATTACAATCGGCTGCTTCTTATTAATGATGACCATCAACGAACACCTCAAAGATTTATATGTTTTTAACATAGGTGGCCATTTACTACGGGATTCGAAACCAGGACTTCTCAATCAGCAATCACGCTTGCAACCACTCGACCAACGAGTAGAGTTTTATTTTAAATGTCCACAATTATAGATATGAAAGTTTATATTTTAGCCAATCGGAATTTATTTCCTACTATAATAGTTCGCATACGAACCGTGTGTTCATTGTTTCTTAGTCAGTTATTTGTCGAACTGGCTGCTGTATATCTATCAGACTGTTATATTAGTTCTAACAATTCATATATGAGAATTTTTATTACATTCATTGATCAAATATGAACTTATAAAGAAATATAAGAACAAAAGAATATAAGAAATATTTTTTAAAGAAATTAATTAAGATTAGGAAAGATCTAAATCAATTAAATAGATTCTCAATTTCAGCGACGGTTGGGGCCAATGTCCGCACCTCGCGACATATTTCTACAGACAGGTTTAACACCCCACTCTCTTGTGGGGTGAAAGTTGAAACGAAATGACTTAATTCTCCTACTTTCAAATGTTATAGTGTTTTTAGCTCTTCATGATGACCAGATTAGACTGACGAATTCTGTAGCGCCAACAGCGGACAGCAATTTCAAAAAACAAAGCATGTCGGTAGCCAGACATTGTATGTAGTTGCGTCTATCACGTGTGTAATATTATTTCCTAAAATTATTTTATTGGTAAAAGAAACAAAATTTAAGGAAATCAGTAGTACTAGTTCCTAGTGATGGTTGCAGGTGCCGAGGGACCACGTGACTCCATTTATCTTGTCCACAATTTCGTACGTGAAAAAATAGAGTGATGAATTTACAAAAAACACGACGGGTATATAATAATAGAAATATTTAGTCGGTTTCCCGCTTACCCCATAAGGCAGTGCACTTGACAACGTAATAACATTGTGCTAATGTGTTAAAAGCAAGCGTGAATACGCTCGTAGTCCTGCCACTATTGTGTAGGTCCGGCGAGCAGTTGCGTAGTGGACTTTTTCAATGGCTGGTTGAGTGACGCAATGTCACTGTGCAAATATTAAAAAGTCTAATTAAAGACACGGCAGTTTCGCAACATCGCTGCATTAAACGGACTTAACTATTCACGTTCAGTTGTTGAAAAGCGGCGGAGTGTCGGCGTGTGGCAACAGCGGCCGCCGAGCTGCAATTATCCCGTCGCACCTCCGAGATCGATCAAACCATATCACGTTATGTGGGTCATTAATTACTCTAAACAGTCCTCGTGGCGTGTTGAGGCTGTGGCGCGCCTCGGAAGGTCGCCGTGGGTGCTATTATGTGATGGACACACGCTAAAGGTGATGCGTCGCTACTAACAAAAGGACGTTCACAGAATTATTATATTGTTATTTTTGTAATAGGGCACGACTTACGTTCGTTCGTGACGTAAATTTTGTAACAAAGAATAATTGTAATGGTTTAAAGAATCCCTGTGGATTTCAAAAGGATGTAAAGTTGTGAAAAAAAGGCGTAAGTTAATATTATCAAGTAATCTCATAATATAATCAAGTAATATATAAACCAATAGCTTCCAGAACATATGTAGGTACGGGATTTTTGAGATACTTAATTTTCGCGATTTGGAAAGGATTATTAAGGCAGGAGCAACGTCGACGACCAAGAGGAGGAAAAGGTTGTGCGGTGAGCGTGTCATTACACCGTTTGCTTTTATCAGAATGCCTTTTAATGCATAGGGTGTTGAACCTACATATCAATCGAAATATTATTCTAATGATTACATCATCAGGCCAGATTCTTTACGCGGTAGGCAGAGATCACCGAGTGCCAAACATCTCTATCCTTACAGTCCTGACGTGCATCTCCTACATTTCGGGCACTTTTGATTCCTCCTCCATCATTATATTAATCCAAATGTAATTTAGAGATTGTGGTGACTGTATCATATTACTAAATAGGTATTTGAGTATCACTGCACCACTAAAGTGCTGCCAGCACTTGGTCCAGTGTTGCCACTTGTCCAATGTGACATGACACAGGAAGTCAAGTATAGTTTATGATAATAATATAATGTACATTTTTCATACGGTGTTGTTGATGCCTGTTATCCTTGGGGAACATGACAGTTTAAAGTATAGCCTGTACAGTCAGAATTTTAAGCATTTCCTGCTCAATTTGACCCACTAAATTAAACTTTCGGCTTTAAAAAACAACACGGTACTGAGAATCCTTACAAAGTAAGTACCTATTGACACCATGATTTTATGAATACTTAAATAACCGCCCGTAATCTGGGAGTTCATTATTTAGTGTATTCTGTTAAAGAGCATGATATTAAAATATAGAATTTCTTTAGTGATTACTTCGTAAGTAGAAATATATTTCAAAAAATTGTTCTTTACTAGGAAACATCTACTAAGAGTTTGTAAAAGGTCGATATTTGTGTTACCTAATTTGATTACTTTTTATAATAAAACATAAATGAATGTTTTCTATTTTATGAAATGGTTAGGAAGTCCAGTATTACTAAAAAGGAATCATACGTTTGGAGGTTAAAAAAATATCGTTAATTATTCTACATGTACCTAAGTACATAATTTTCTTTCCCGTTATTCTAATTAAACAAAAGGTATGAACACAGTTTAGGAAACGAACTAAATTATTATTTTAAATACCTACTTCATTACACATTACTAAAAATTGTCCGACTGTCAATTTGGATATATGACAGATAATTTAATTACGGGTTAATTAAATACTAGAACAATGTGGGAGCTGTATTAAATACTGTGTGCAATTTGGCAGACAATGTTGCTGTTGTCACAGTAAATAATACAAACAGTATGTTAACTTTATCTTTCACTAAACATCTCGATATTTGATATTATTGTCATAGATAATTAAGACATTTGAGTCCGAACAAATTTATGCGAAATACATTATACGATTAGTAACGATAGTTCGTCAATATGGACAATATGAATAATGGAGTTTTCTATGGTGTTAACTTACTGGCGGTGCGCGCGACCTGTGGCTTGGCCGTGCGTGCGCTGGCGCGCGGCTGTGAGAGGCAACCCCGTCAGGTGACGCCGCGCGCCGTGACTCAACAGTTACACTAACGAACCGGTGCGGCGCGTGCTTCATTGTCCTATTATCTATCATTATCTCGCTAGCCTACACTGCTCACCTATTCTATAAGTAGGCGACTGTGGAGCAATATCGAAATTAAAACAATAAGCTTTAATAACGCCAATGCTTACGGCGACTTAGTCGTATGACCGTTGCGTAACATCGGTGGCTTTGTTGTAACTGTTACGATAGAGCCGAATCTGAACTTCGCTCGAGCTTTGCTGACCTTATACCCTTGTGCTAATAAATGTATTACAATAAAACGGTTACTACAATAGTAATTACCTTGGGACATTCTAGTAAGTAATGGACACTCGTTGCACTTAAATAGTTTATATTTTACAATTACTATACTTGTATTTTCAAATGTTTAATAGCGTTTTTATCAGGTAGTCTTAGTGGTTAAATATTTACAATTATTTCATATATTTATTGTTATTAAATATTAATAGATTTGATTCAGGATGTACCTACTGAATAAATTAACAACCTGTATCATCATAATCATTGTCAGCCTATTCCCGTCCACTGCTGGACACAGGCCTCTCCAATGGCACGCCACTGAGCTCGATCTTCAGCTCTTCGCA
>DWME01004213.1:0-16705 GCA_018244795.1 Parelbella ahira ahira
CCGACTAATCTCTGGAACGGCTGGACCGATTTTGACTGGACTTTCACTGGCAGATTGCTGATGTAATAAGGAGTAAGTTAGGCTACATTCATATTACAAAAAAATATCACCAGGGTGTCGCGAAAAAGATTTTGGGGTTCCGTACAATAAATTTAAAACCCATAAAATATAAAAGACACTCTCGCGAACGAAGTCGCGGACACCGATAGTAATATATATGAACATTCATATCTATGAAATGATTTCCAGTCCAATATGAGCGTATTCTACTAATATCCACTCAATTGTTTTTTTTACACAAATTTAAACTACTCTTCTCGTCTCCTAAAAATTCGATGTTGCCATTTTATTTGTTCATAAGAATGATATACGAGTAGGACTTGTAACAGTGTCTCTCATAAGTCTCATAGCTTTAGATAATTTACTCAAACATACATACTTACGTAAGTACAAACGTAATGCATATATTTGTTTCCGTATATTAAATAAAATGTACTAAGAATTTTGGGCATTATTCATAACTAAATAAGACAGCTAAAAGATGAAAACATTTAGTCATAATTTTGAAAAACAGCTTTGAAACCTGATCGTCTAAAATTATTTGCATAAATACCACCCATGAACTTATTTCTTCCCGACGTGTCCTGGATATTACAAAATAAAAAACGTAACCTCACGCCTATAATAGGCAGAGGAGTGTAGTACACTCCAACGTTTCACCAGTTACGTTTCAGTCCCATGGAACAGGGTTGAGCTTATTTCAAAAAATTAAACAGTTCATTATGATTAGTTTTTATATCGTCACACCGGGTCCCTTACTGGGTAGCAGAGAACACAGTGTCAAATATATACATATATACACCACACGTGGCGCTATTATTAAGTTAGATAAAAATAAGTCTATTACCATTATTATCCCACCAACGCCTCCTGCATTAGACATATCATTAATTTTATCTAAAGCTACTCATTTTAAAGCGATGTTACACTTAAGAGCGCACTATAAACTGCTATTCCAAGGTTAATCATATACCAAACATACATTATTAAGACAATATAAGCAAAGCTGAACAAATATTTTTCATTGGATATTAAACGATTAACGAGGAAACGTATAGAAATTAATAACGGGTCAGGGTGAGCGAGTCGATCGATCGTCATCAACAGAGTCATGTATTTCCATCGTTCATTAAAATATCATTGTATAGTTCAACACAATGATGGCGAACCATATGAGCTCCGTGTGTCAAAATTTTAAAAAATTTAAACGTAATCTTCGTCGCGTGTTTAACATCACAGAAGTAAAGACTAAAAAAAATAAAAGTAAAGACTGCCTCGTTGGTCGAGTTGTTACAAGCGCGACTGCCGTTCGGGACGTCCTGGGTTCAAATCCCGGGTCGGGTGCTATTGGATTTTCCTAATTTAGAATGTCTAGTAGTGTCAACGTGTGAAACGTGGGGGTGTGCTACACTCTTCTGTCTACCCCTTCGGGGATTACAGACGTGATGTTACGTTTAAAGACAATAAATATATTTTTTAATGGTATTTAAAATACAAAAATAAAATTTATGAAACCAATGGTTTATATTTAAAGCTCAACACATTTAATAGAAACTTAACAAGGAAAATCAAGTAATATGTATGTAACCAACTCTGGCCGTTATGAGAGAGAAATATATGATTTATGAATTTTTTTATCTTTGAAGAAGCGTGTCACCTAAAATGAGTTCGCGTGTCAACACACACGCGTGCCATCACTGATGTATTTAATACATTCCTCGCCCAATACCCGGAATGGTTTAGATATATGGGCTATTCAAACTCACTGGCATAGGAATGATTTAAATGAACTAATGACTGATTGACTGAATGACATATGAGTTATACAGTTAATATTACTTACAATACTCAATGAAATTAGAAATATTATTGACGAACCTAACCAATTACTGTATTTCCATGATTTTCCAGTGCCTTATCATGATTATATCATAACGCCAGATCCCTTGCGAGGTAGGCAGTGAGCACCAAATATCTCTATTACAGACCAGACGAGCCAATAAATAGTTGATACCTATTTATCATGACCCGAGCTTTATTAGCACAAAATGAGAAATCATCATCATCAATGAGAAATATCATGAGCAAATCTTACCGGGGCTTTGGAATGTATTATTTATGAAGCCGGGCATGACGTTCTGTTCGAAGTTCAGCATATCAAAGTCGTCCTCGACCAGCTCCGCGGAACTGTTCGACGCGTCATTGGAATAACTGTTCGACGCGTCATTGGGGTCGCGGACGAGCGCGTCCTGGCGGTCGCCAGCGCTGACGCCGTCCAGCGCCGGCGCGATTTGCTGCTCCTCATCGCACGAGTTTTGTATGAGGTAAGGGCACAGTTCTTGTTCGAAGTCACTAAAAATTAAACAGTATAATTAAACTTGCGTGTTCACAGGCTGTTAATTTTTTTTTGTATTGTTTAAATTACTATACTTAAGCTTATCAACATTTATATATATTCTTCATAATACGATTTTTTTGTAACCTTTTTGTATATCTGGCCTACCAAATAGGCTAACGCCACCTGCTGGTTAGAGGTCACCGTCGCCTACGGACATCTGCAACGCTCGGGGACTGGTCAATGCTATTCCTGCTTAAAAGGACGGCTCTCTTTGGGCTTATTATTATAAGACTATTTATATATATATATAAATCATTTCAATAAATCAAAGCCCGTCCTTATATGGGAATATAAGCTTTTACATCACTGTATTAACCTATTGTCCACAACGAGGAACGATTCGAACGATGCATTAGTAACTCAAATCTGTAAATCAACTAACAACACCACGGTAGCTAAATAACGAAGTGAAAAACGCTGATAAAACAATACAAACGAAGCATTACACTTGCTATAACCGCGCTTACTTTTATCTGGCGCCAATGTTTGTCCTAAACACTATCGGTCGTATCTTTTCAGATAAACGTGTATATATGAATACGGACCCGTTCCTAGTATTACGCTCATTGCAGAACAATTACATTACAAGGTTACAACGTTAATACCGTATAATCATTTTTATTAATATAAACTCTGTCGTAGATTACTCGAAGTCTAAGTATGTACAAATTGATTACATAATGTTTGATTAAATAATGTATGATTAAATAGTGTATTTTTTTCGGTGTAGCTAGAAAAAATTTTGTAGGTGCGATGTCCTCTTTCGTGACCTTTAGTTGCGACCCATTAAAACATAAATCACGAGATAAAAATTCAATAAAATAGGCAATTAAAAAAAAAAAACAAAAGTTGTGAAATAGTAAATATATAAGGCACGAAATATACTGCAATAAAATACGCAATAAAAAATAATTTGGTGAATTCTAAATTTCAAAATGAAAGCTCCATTCTATCACATCCGCTCGCAACGAGTTATATCAAAGGCAACATTAAAGTTACATTTTGTTAAAATCGACATAAGCTCGCATTTTGTAACTATTACCGAATCCCTAACCGGTCCGACTTGTTCTAACAAAACTTGTAAGCCATTAAAAGCAACATATCGGCCCCACGGAACCAGTCAACAACACTATACTAAAATGAACTTTTCGGACCTTTCGTTCGATCTTTATCACACACGCTCCTTTCCGTGTACAAGCACCATGATACCCATAACAGTCAATACGTAAGCTTATGATGTTAATGTCGAAGTATATCGTACTGGTCACACCTGTTTACGAGGACTCAAGGGGGCTGTTGACAGCGAATCTTAAATTAGCACGATGCTTTATGCCTTTCACCGAATCGGAAGCCTTTTAAAATACCTATATTGCAAATAGATATGGAGTACATTATAACATTGCTAGTGTTTACATGTACATACCTACCTATAAAACTCACCCTGAATCGACCGGTAGGGAAGTCATTAGGCAATCCCACACTTTGCAACCTATATTTAGGTTAGCAGTAAAATATAAATCAGTGAATTAATTTGATAATTAGTTGATTAACCATAAAAAAATATTAATACACATTGAAATCACCGATTTCAATCTCAAATTTTTAAATCTGTATCACTATTTTCGGAAATAAGGACTCTCTGAAAAAATTGCGTTCTAAAAATGGATATATTCGGTCGATATTTTTCATTAAACCGTATCCAATTATATCCCATGCCGCGCATTCATTGCACTCGCTCGAGCGACCTTCGACGCAGCCTTGGTGCATTCGACTTACCATAAATAAAGCAAGCGAGTAATTCAATGAAATTTTACAAGCGTTCATTATTACTTGCTGTGTATGTACCTACAAGAAATATATTGCAAAGCGATCGAGCAATATGTAGTTGCCTATTGCGCTCTTGTTAGACTACCTGCAGTTTTTATCTTTTAAATGAAACTATTATTGCAAAAAAATAGGAAAATTTTAAATTACACTTAAATAACTTGATAAAAGTGTCTGTCAAACCGCACACGGGGAACGTGGCAGACTATGCCCTCAACCCTTCTCGCGCTGAGAATAGACCCACCCGTGTCATCATTACAACGATAATAAGGTTGAATAGCGCCATAACAAAATTAACGCTATTAAAAAACAAACTGTAACAAAATTAACGCTTTTAAAAAACAAACTGTAATTGTCATATAAATCTCTTATCTAAAAACTTGAATTATGCAACAAATTTCCATATAAATTAAAAAGCCATCAAACGTAGAATTAAAAGTAAGTAATTGTTCTCTGACCATAACTGAGTATCGATCGAAATTGCTGGAAATGCTTAAAATATACTTGAAGGTGAAAGAAGGGCATTCGAATTGAACCAGTAACATCGATATAAAGCAACCATAACGCTGATAACGCATTGATCTTGCGACCCCTATTCACTGTCCGGGATCTGTTTATAAAAAAATATTTATCAAACAACTAAGTATTATTTTTAACGCTCTTAATATCAACTTTGTTACGTCGTCGCCAGATCCTTAGCCGGTTAGTCAGCGAACACCGAGGGCCAAATAACTCGATCGTTCCAGACCTGAGGGCTTCCTTACATTCATCACTACCTTCATTGACGCACTCATGTTTCAGAGACAACTGGATTCCCGTCGGCCAATATCTGAACTATTTGATCAAGATAGGTGAGCCACGGTACTAAAGTTTATAAATGAAAATAATTCTTCGAATTATAAAACAAAAATACTATATATAACATTACATCTGTAAACCTAAGGGCTAAAAAGACTATTACATATATCAGAATAAAAAGAATGTAAAATAAATAAATACAATTAAATTCAACGTTGTTCTCAGATTGCATCAGCTAAAAGTTCTTACAAAGAGGAAAAAGCTTATAAAAATACACGTGGCAGAATTGGCGTAGACAAATACGTCTTCAGTTTTACGCGAGACCCCTTCGTGACTCACGCTAATACGATGTTGAAACCAGTTAGATTATGAAATAAACGATCTTTTTTCTCAATCTGATATATCGATTAATATCTCTTTCTATTGTTTCGGATGTTTAATGAAGGCTTACAGAATCTTTCACTGTATTATTTCAGCGCTCATACTGATACACTGATTGATAATAAAATAATCAATAAATGTATCATTACTGTTCAATACTCAATCATAACATTTACAAATACCAAAATTATTATTATTTTACTATCACAGCAAGTACTCTTACGGAGTAAATAAGGAGTACCGACTGTGAAATATCTCTATCTTTACGGATCTACCGTGTTTCTTGTACATTCATCAATCATGCTTAATATGCAACAAAAACCAGGTCTGACATTTTGATACGCCCTCCAAAGCGTTAAAGTAACCGCGATACGAAAATACGAAAAATCCTACACTTGGGAACATTACACGTAACAAGACGAATATTTTCGAATAATGTTTAATCGTAACAAACACTTCGTTACACAAAGACCAGTAAGTATTAGAAAGCGCAATTTATTAGATCACTACACTATTTCTATCATTTTACCGAAGTATATTGTAATATAAGTCAGTCATTACATATGCAATGAACCCATTATCTTCAAGACAAATACTGCCATAAATCATATTATATAATCATTTGTATAATATTTATTAATTTATCACAAAAACCAGGTATGTTAATTGTTATTCATAAGTGTATATTTACACCTACATTTCCAAAAATACCCAGATTACTTATAAGTAGTAACAACGTAACATTACGCCTGTAATTCCCGAAGGGGTAGGCACAGGAATGTAGTACACTCCCACGTTTCACCAGTTACGTTTACGTCACATGGAATAGGTGGTGAGCCTATAGCCATACACCGGGTACAGATCCTCCAAGTCACTACTAGAAATCCAAAATTAGAAAAATCAAACAACCACTCGACCAACAAGGCAGTCAATATATGTAAGTACTCATTTTTATTAGCATCTGAATTTGAAAATAAAAAGTTTGCATTAACTATGAAATATCTTGGTATTTTAACATTTAATGTAATAAAAATTAATATTGAAAAATCATGTAATGTTCATAGACGTACATACATATTGAAAGGCAAATATGAAATATTTTTCAAAAACTCACTTAAAAGATCTGTAAGTTAGCTTATGTAAATATATTATTGTTATATTTCCACAATACACAGGAATGACATGGAGCCCGAACAGGTACCAATGTCATCATCTAATGTTCTATGTAAAAATGCAATACTGTGCAAAATATTATGCAAAAAAATTCTTATAACAATTAGATTTCAATCATAAACAATCATAGTTACATTTGACAATCAATATATATCAATCATAATAATCAACATATTATATATATGAGTGGATAATTAGAACAACTTGAATGTGTTACTGGCAAAAGTAACTAAGGTCAGCATTTGTATGCATTTCACATTAAGCTAACAGTATGACTCATTTATGTTTGTCATAACTGTTATGTCAGATGTGTCCTCATAAAAATAGCTTATGGAAGAAAATTTAATGTCCCATGAATCATTACACAAAAATCTTGACACATTTTAAGACAGCAGGATATTCAATTTGATTCTTATTGATGTTGATAACCTGCTGTTTCCCTACTGCAGATATGTGTACATATGTACATTATTGTCAAATGAAGAGCTTTTTATTTTCAGTAAAGGAAAGGTGTTGAGACATGAGTGCTACTTATTCAGTGATGTTGTGCAAGCAATAAATGTAATTGCAAGCAACAAGCAATGAATGTTATAGAACTGTTTCAGTTAATATAATTATTAAAATCACACAGACTTATTGTTAACACTATACTATATACTATATGTTTACTATATTAACACTATATATATCTTATTGCAATGTAGTACATCAATAATAAAACAGCTCTATCAGCTCACTTTCTTCTTTGAGACTAAATCCATGTTCACTTGCCAACTCAAAAATACACCTTATAATTAACATATATTTACTTATAAGTGAATAAAGTTTTATATTTGTCAATTATTTTTGATGACCAATGTGCAATATGTGTATATGTAATGGTAAAAAATGTTATGCACTCACAATTCTGCCTGATCACTGGATAAACCACTGTCCGAACACGAGCTGCTGAGTCCTTCTGGCTGAGAGTTTTGCGACACATTGTCCGGACACAGGTTGAAGTCGGGGATAGACTCATCCAAAAAATTCAATGGCACCTGCTCCAAGGAAAATATATTGTCCAAAAAGTCTTCGGAACCCTGCCAGCTGTCCGTCTGTAAATACAATATTAGTTTTGTCATTCTGATCTTTTCTTGGTATAATAAGGCTAAAGTGCATTCAATCAGCTGGTGGCTGTTAAACATCTAAACTGTGAAGATTTATGTGTTTAGTACAAACTAATTATACTGACTAGTACTAAAACAATTGTATGTCATAAATACTATGAAAAAACTGTAGTAATTGTAAGTCAATATGTATATGTATAATACAAAGTAATACTTCAGCCTACTCTCATCCACTGCTGGACATAGGCCTCTTCAATAGCACGCCACTGAGTTGAGATCTGAGAGAAGGGCTGAAAATCAAGCTCAGTGGTGTGTTATGTACCATACATACAACATAAAAAACATAGTTGAATTTTTATTTATTCAGAAGATATTTGAGAACATCATGGGCAGGCATGCACACATACATGACATTTTATCCGATTGTTTAAATGTAAAATACAGATAAATATAGATATTTCAGAGAGACAAGGATTTCCCCGTATTAATCAATTTTTATTCGCTGAATGAAATTTATTGTTCATATATAAAATATTTAAGCAAATACCATAGCAGTTATTTCAATTTCTCATCTAGGGGCAGGGGGTTTAAATCTTGGCATACATTTTAAAATATAAGTACATACAACATGTCCATATTGAAAATTTAATATCACTTTTAGTTGTGAAGTAAATAATATGAGGATGCCTTAGAGTCTATGCCCTAGAGTCCTCTACTATGTTTTATAAGGTTTGTGAAGTCTGTCAATCCACATTTGCCTAGTATGGGAGTATATACCCTTAACTCGTTTTATTTTATAAGGGAAAACATGTCCTAGAGGAGAACAAAATAATAGTCATATTTAATAGTAAGATTCAAAACACACTAAAGACACTATATAAAAAACATATAACAAAGTGCAAAATAAATATCTAATGGCATTTATTGCCAGTGAATATTGAGTATTATGATGAAAGAGGACAGAAGTTTACATGGGTTGAATCGGAATTGAAAGATATTAATCAACATTAGGATCATATTAGAAAATAATTAGATGCAAAGCAAATGAAATCAGCATAACAATAAATTATGGTGTAAGTATATACTAATTGGCCTTTGTCATTTATTAATTACTTCTACTAAAAACAACTTCTTATGACCCATCAATATATCCATACAAATACTGAATTAACTACTTAGATATTTAAGGTAGATAGATAGGAATGAGAAATATGCATAAACAATATCAGGATATTTTTATTTTGTTACAAGAGATACTTGGATGATGAAACAAAAATAAATAATGGCAAAAGGAAATGTCCATAGAAAGAGAGTTAATAAAATAATATCAATTAAAAATATACAAATTTACTGCCAATTTTTTATAATTTTTTATACCATAAAATAATATGTTAAAGTTGATGTGATTTAATATGATAATGTAATTAATTATTATGATAGAGTATTAAGGCTAGCTGCATTTATCAGTTGTTTTCAGCGACTCACCTTTTACTTTGCACTTACAGTTACTTTCATTTCTTGACTTTTACTTTATAAAGAGAAAGGCATTGCATATATAATACAGACATTTGATATACATTTGGGCTTTACACAAAATTTTTACATAATATCATTATTATAATAAAATAAAAACTATGTCACAATGCACTCTATTTATTGCAAGTCACATGTATTAACAAGATTATTTATCTGTGCTTCCTACACATATGATTTATTGTTTAATTTACTGCTTTCCATTTCTGAGTGGGTATCCAGACATAAGATCTACACAAATTGTAATAAAGGTAGATAAAATTATCCAGAATTTGAATATTACAAAAACCAGTACAGCATAACATTTATCACAGTTTCACAATATTTATCACATGCAAAATATTAAATAAAATAAGTGTACCTCCAACAATGACAAAAGGTCTAGTTTCTTATCCATTTTTATAAATTCTTGTGTGGCATGGATTACAATATCAACATATCAGAATTGAATTATATAAATCACGACTAATTTTTAATTTTACACTGATTATTTATCGCACACAAGAATGCAATTCACAACACACTAAGATTTTCCACCAGTCCTGTTGTTTTGAGTAAAAATTATGCACAAACGAATTTTAATTCAGCTGGCATATGGCAGAGGAAGCGACCGCATGGTGCCTAGCTGGCACTGCACCGCGATTGTTTACGTCTTGCGCCCGGCTCGCGGCTTCGCGAAATGATAACACGCTACTGGAGTTTACCGGAGAGTATTGCGGAGATGAACGTAATACGGGCAGCGCGGTACGAGGAGGAATTTAATTATTACGGCGATTAGTCAAGGATACACGGAATTCGAATCAAACAATTACTAGCGGCAGGCCACGTCCGTTCCGAAATCGAAATGAACGTGTAACGGTAAAAGTGGGAGCGTAAGCCCACGAAAGTCGTAGAACGAGCTACGCTCGTCTTGTCACGAATTTCATGAACTCATTGCTTCACTGCACGTTACATAGGTATATCGCTCACTTACTTCACAATAATGGTTAGGTTCATTATTTCGGTTTATTTCTATTGTGGTAACCATTTTAGTCGCTTGATACGTTATCAATCTCGATAGTGGCATCCTTGTAAACGTATTATGAAGATACCAACCATTATGCCTTCTTGTTGAAAGTTATCCATTCTTATAAATTTAGAGTTCACAGATTGTAGATCCTGGTCGCTTCTGTTTAGATATTCTAGGATATTCATGTCTTCATTTACGAGAGTCATTATGAATAGGGTTTTTCCAAATATAAAAGTTGGTCATCATCATAAAACACTTCTGATATTTTTCATATGTAATTATTGTTTGATTTTCACTATTTTATACACCGAGTTTATAATAATATAATTATGACATTATAAAAGGTTTAGTTTACAAAATAAATATGATACAACATGACATTTCAGTACAACTTCCAACGTGGAAATAATGACGTCATGAAAGTAGTACACTTTTCACGATTTCATTGGTGCAATCCAAATGGTAAAACAGTTCTTGACGTTCGAAATATTACGCCATCTATTGGCAGCCTAGACAAGTTTTATTAAAACGTTTCGTATAGGTAGTACCTTGATAGCCATATTGTTTTTAACAAGAGAATATCAAACTGGAATGAAAATGTGGTTTTCATGTCAGTTTTATTATATTTAATATAATTTAATACGGTTTATTATTATACAGTAGAATACGTAGTAGAATAAGGATAAGAAATGTATTAGAAAATTTAAAATGACACATTGATTGCGAAATGTCAAGATTGACGCAATAACAGTATACCTACATTTTAATAAATGGAGAACTTTATACGACAATATATTAGTTTATCTAAGTATAACGTCGAACATAATATGAAATTAAAAGCAAATTAATTTCAATCGTTTTTTGTCTGTTGACTTATTGTGCATGATTGTGGTTCTCTAAATACTGTGAACGTAGGAGTATGAATTTGTAACTATTTTTTTTTTAAATTTCTAACTATTACAATAGGTTTCAGTATACCGTCTTTATTGTAAAAATATTAATTAACAACGTCTGTCTTAGATGCTTTGTTTTACTTTATGATTTAAATGACAATGGCTTGTGTGACATTTATCGTATCATTGACGATGACCTAGGTTACAAAAATACAAACACTATACCCTAATTAAATGGTAGTTGAACTTATGACAGAGGTTCTAGTGTAGCCTTTCAAATATTAATGGATAAAATATAACTTTATCTTTCTGTGCCCGGTACATGGCAATAGGTTTACCACCTATTCAATCTTTAAACGTAACTGATCAAACGTGGTGCTGTACCTACTGCACTCCTTTGCCTACCTCTACGATTATTAAAAGAATTATTACGTTTTTTTTATTTTTACTCAAAAATAATACGAAATTTATTGATCCTCGATAACAGCTTTTGTAGTAGTCATCATGGTGTATAGTTTATATGGTCAACAAATATTTTAATCTTTCTAAGATAGACAATAACCAGTAATTGATAAATTTTTGGGGCAATTAAAAGAGCACTAGCCTATTTCTTCACGGACGTTGAAAACTCAGAAAAGATTACAATTCGTAGTATCGACCGCAAGACATAGCTTGGAAATTAAATAAAGCATTGTTATCAAATTTACAGCGATAATGATGTACGCTCCCTTAGATCCTACCTTAATGATACTCGTAACATGTACCTAATATTATTTGTTATAGTTTTATCATCATCATTATCGTCCTATTTCCGTCCACTGCTGGACATATGCCTCTCCAATAGCACGCCGCGGAGCTCGATCTTCAGCTCGTCGCATCCAGCTGCCACCAGCCATTTTCCCAATGTCTCTCTACCTAGCTGGGGGGCGAAGGGAGGAGGGCTCTACTCCACTATACTACCACTTCCTAAAGTATTATATATGTTATAAAATGAATCGTACATATAACATAGAAGTTACAAACACATTAAAATCTACACTGTAAAGCGTGAAATGAATAAGCTTAAAGTATGTGTTCAGTTCTTTCGTTGCCGAATGTTTTAAGGCGGGAAGGTGCCCCCTAAAAGACAAACAAACGTTTAAAGAATTGTAAAAGCTTTGACGATCGCTGGAACAGCGCCAGCGTAATGCAGTTTTTAAGATGAGTTCTCATTCGCTTTGTTTGGGTACAGTGTGGGATTCGTTTTGCTCGATTTAATAAGAAAGATCATGACTAGGTGTTTCTCTTTATTTCATGCTATATCGATTTAGTATAATGCTCAATGTACCTACATAATAATGGAGTATATTTATTTTCTTTGTTTTAAGCATGGTGGACCAAAATTATATTTTTCGTTTACTTGAGTATAATTGTAATAGATAATAAATGGTTTGTGAAAGATGTCTTTAAACTGGTTTCGGAAAAAGCAGAAATATTCCACGTAGAGTACCTACACTTGTTTTTATGCAGTTTGTGCATTTTGTCAGTGCATACTTTGTCGTACGTGATTTAAAATGAAATTCATCAGTATATACGTGTGTTTTGCAAATATACCTACGACCTAACAATTTGTAGTCAGCACTATGTACAATGATGAATATTCGAGGTGTGTTGTAACAAAATGTGAAAATTAATTCACAATATGGGATATTTAAAACGAGGTCGATAGGCACTGACTGGCTGAATAATTTATATAACAGCGGGTCAAGCTTGCAGTGCGATTTTTTTACGTATAAAGTGTCAAGTAATATTTCAGAATACACGAACGCCATTGCAGACATATTTGTCGCAGTCTGGCTCTGACTGAAATCTATTTTGCTGAAAAAACATGTCGCATATAGAGCGTGAAATTTTTTGGCGGATACTGTTATGTAAAAATAGTGAAATCAGACCTAAAAACCGATAGTTTTTAGGTCCGATTCAGAGCTTAGCGACGTATAATATACAGAATTAGGCAGGAAAGCAGTAGGAAGTAGGAAGGAAGATATATATAGAAGAAGATAAATAAAAGAAAATCTAAGCAATTAACGCCAATAAATGCAAAGGAAAGCAAATATTTATAACAATTGATTAAAACAATGAAGTAATTTGCTAGAACTATAATAGTTCATAGCTGGTTCGAGATATATCGATTATTTATTCAACCTGAGACATTAAATGTGTAGGTATATAAGAATTACACATGGGTAAAATATGGATGTTCTGAAAAAAAAAATAAACACTCATAACATGTAACTGTTAAAATTTAAAATATTTTGATGCATGTGTAGGTAATAAATATGACAGATGTACAGTCATATAAAAATCGAATGATTATAAGCTAAAAATAAAGCCCTTTAAATCATCTAAAAAGAAATCTAATCAGCATTAAAACAAAGATTAAATGGAATCCGACAAATTAAAAGTTTTGCAAGGATTCCGAAAATAATACTCAATATTTGGCGACCGCTAAATCCTTAGATAACCTTTAT
Source organism: Parelbella ahira ahira (assembly GCA_018244795.1). Classification (NCBI taxonomy): domain Eukaryota; kingdom Metazoa; phylum Arthropoda; class Insecta; order Lepidoptera; family Hesperiidae; genus Parelbella; species Parelbella ahira. The sequence continues at coordinate 13,686 of DWME01004213.1, forward strand.
TTTAATTCTATTAGGGCTAAAAGTAAACAAAGATAAGACTGGCACTTAATACGAGGATATTAGTAGAACAACATGTTTACTATGTATTTAAAATTGGCCACGCATGTTGTTTCGCACTATGCTAATGCCGGGAACGAATTTTTAAAATACTTCTTTGTTAGATAATACCAAGGAAATTGGCGCTCCAGGATCCACATTAATGTAACAAGATATATTTTAATGTTTAAGAGTTTAGTGCATTTAAATATAATTTTCTTCTTTCTATTATTAATGATTTATAAATTCTAAGTAACTTAAACAACTACAATATTTAATGCCTAAAAATATTTTCTTGGTAAATACCTACTTATACATATGTATGTACGTACGTAGGTACATTTTAAACTAAATGAATTGCGCCTGTGACTATATTATAGCAATACGTTGAACTGTGTAATAATATGATTTTAGGCGTTACATTGTTGATGGAAGCGGCCTTTGAAGACTCGATTTTATTAACAGATCTATACATAAGTCAATTAGAATAGCGTGGAGCTTAACATGAAAAGAGAAGTCGTCTGCCTATTAGCTAGGCTAAATATAAAATAAAAGAATTTAATTTAATATACATATTTAACTCCGATCTAGACATTTACTTAGGGTTTTAAATTAATTATTATTATTTGCATCTCTCGTAAGAGCACAGGAAAATATTTAGTTTTTAGAGAAGGAAAATAAATCAATAATAGAAAAAACTGATAGAAGTGGAATCGTAGTTCAGAATGAAGTTCGTTTTTGGAAGACTACAACTACATCTATTTATACCGTCAACTAACTTTCCCCAAATTTTCTTATAATTGTACCCATAGTTATTAACAAATCTAAGTTTCGTTATTATCAATCTAAATATTTTAATACATATGTACATATTTAATATTCAGTGTTAAATTAAAGCTTACAATTCCACATAGCCGCAGCATATGAACCTTCCTCGATTTGTAGATGATGGAAGGGTCGAATAGAATAAGTATTTACCACTTGTCCTTGTCAAAAACTATCTTGAAACCTGTGTCAATAGGGCGGCGGTAGGAGCAATACCGCCAACCTTTAAAAGGGTTGACCCTTGATATCCGTCAGACGGTCGGTCCTTACAGTCTTTCAACATCAAAAAGCGATGTGTAACTGAAGAAAATAATATATGAAAATTTATCAAAAATGCATGGTGTTTATAACAACTTTTTTTTGTTAAGCTAAGGTTTTACGATTTAACCATTACACTTGTATTAGGTAAAAATATAATGCATATTCCTTATTATTATATCATCACGTAAGGATCCTTACGTGGTTGGTAGAGAACAGGGAACGCCAAATAATGCTGTTTTTAAAGACGAGACGTGTTCGTTCAACATTAATCCTTCTGTTCATAAAAGCAAGCCGGTTTTGAGACTTATGACTGTTATGTACCTTAAGCTACGATAATGGCTGTGCTTAAATTAAATTTAACATCAGCATCATGTAGATACACTAATTAAAAGATTTATTGAAGGGATAAAGCACATTAAACTCCTCCGAAGCTTTTTACAGGTTCACAGGATCATAGGTCAGTTACGTTAAATATGTCGCTATAATGATGGACATAACTTTTTCGTTGGGGACGCCTACTGTGATCTCCAACGCATGTGTCATCTGTCAATCCAGGCTTGCCCCGCTTGGTAGATTATGGTATTAACTTTTTTCATTTTGAGAAGAGATCTCAGTTCCGTAGTGCAACAATAAATGTTTGTGAAGTACGCATGTTAATCAACGAAACATTTGTTAGACTCATTGATGGTTTGGTTATTTATCTAACTCGATTTTTTTTATCCTGTTTAGCCTAGCAAATAGGCAGATAGACCTCCTGCTGGCTGGTCACCGCTAATTATCCTGTAAAAGTGTTACTCATCCAATGCAAAATAATACGTGTTTTTATCTAGTCGATTCCATTGAGTTTTCAGTGTCATAATATGTTTTACAATAATCCAATGAATCATTTGTTTCTGGGCGGTAATATACAATGAAAACTAAATAAGTAACTTTGGGAACATATTTTGACTGTTATCCATTGATGTAGGTGGTAAATATAAAAATTAGTATGTAAAAATGTTATGTTCGACATTAGTGGCTAATTTTAATACCACGAAAGACGTTTCAGATGCGTTAACGAAACACCATACAGCGTAATGGCATTTTTATAGCTCTTTTACGGGAAACTCCAAGGTCGATGGACCATCGCTTCAGCACAAGTTAAAATATACATATTAGCATTGTAGTAATAATATAAACGGTACATATAGAGTTCTTGGTACGACTATTTAACATACTGTATGTAGCGTAAATGATAAACACGTTCGGATAAAGACAAACAACCCGAGGGCGGCAACATGTGACTTGCGTGCTATACATCTACATGCCATTGTAGTCCCTACAATGATTAAGTATAATCCATTTTCAATCCGAATACTAATAATATTGATACAAATCGTTTAGAAACTATTTGAAAAGTTAAGTATTTTTCGCACTACCCAAAAATGCAAACATGTACCTGTGACGTCATCACTCAGGTCTGAATTTATGGCTTACGGGTAGTCAAATATAATGTTAGGTTTGCAGACACGGTCCACGTCGGAGAGCGTTATTTTTTCTTCAAACAGTCTTTTGTTAGGCTCACGTTGTATTTGTTATTCTTTGTCTGTCTTCGCTCAGTAACAATAGCATCGAGTCTATGACCTGATCTTGCTGGAAAATAATACATATTTTGATGGTGGCAACATTTTTCATGTGACTCAAAGTCGCGACAATAATAATTGTTATAGTCAATTAAAATATAATCGTCGCCGTTGTTAATTAATATTTTTTTATAATCTTTCATAAAATTACATCAGTGAATTCACAAAACACTTAATTCTGTTTCATGTTATCATTAATAATTAATATTATTATATTTTTTTAATTATAAAAATACTATTATGTTAAAATATCAATCTCAAAGACGAAACTTAACA
>DWME01004214.1:0-16704 GCA_018244795.1 Parelbella ahira ahira
TCTAAAAAAAACTAATTAATTCCGACACATAACTTTTTAAGTGTTGTATCTTAATAACTATAAGAAATCCAGAAAAATATATCAGTCATTTATAAAACTCATAATTAAAAACGTATATTTGCCAAGTTTCATAAAGATAGCTGCAGTATTAAGAGTGCTATACGCTTTTGAATGTTCAAACGGCTCTACTGTAAAATTTGCAATTTCAAGTTAACGAGTTATACGTAGGAGGTGTCGATATGGTTTCTTTCTCTCCCATACCAGCCAATGGTACATTTTCCATATTTTTTTATTATTTGTAGCGATATCGATATAAACTTTTATAGTTATAAATTATACACAGAGCACATTCGAGAACTGTAACAGTATTTCCAGAGCCGTACACTCACCTGGTCTGAGTGATGGGTTGCCGGTCCCTGGGCGGTTCCGTGTATTGCGGCTGGACCACCCTTCGTTCCCGATCCGCTTGTGAATAGGGTATCTGGTGGTATTTCTGACCCATCGTGTACTCCCGTTGCGTTCTGTAAGAGATGATTTAAAATATATACATACATACATGTGTGCAGGCTATGGTCAATAGTGTCAAATTACTTTAGATGTAAAACTACTACTCTAGATGTAAGACTATTACTTTAGACGTAAGATTATTTGATTTGATGTAAGATTATTAATTGAGTTGTCAGAATATTACTCTGGATGTAAGACTATCACTTTGGATTCACTATCACTTTTGGATTACTAACAATTTAGATTTAAAACTATCACTTTCCATGTAAGGCCATTTCATTGGATATGAGATTTTTACTTTGGATGGATGACTACTACTTTGGATGAATGACTATTACTTTAGATGTAAGGCTATTTGTTTGGATGTGAGGCTATTGCCCACGCGTGAATGACATACGTACGTACATACTCAGACGAACCCATGCGCCATACTGAATGTGTGAAAGGAACTCCTAAGGCGACAGTTAAGGACAAACCTGATCTCATGGTGCTGCTGGTGCTGCTGGTGCGACTGGTGCGACTGGTGCGTCTGGTGCGTCTGGTGCGACTGGTGCGACTGGTGCGGCTGGTGCTGCTGGTGCGGCGGATGCGCACGGTGCGGCGCATGCGCCGCGAGGTGCGCGTGCGACGCGTGCGGCGCGTGTGACGCGTGCGGCGCGTGCGGCTCGGGCGCGTCAGGCTCACGCGCGCGCGGCACGGGCAGCGCGGGCGCCGCCGACGCCACGTTCACCAGGTTGCTGAACGCCTCGTGGCCTGCGGGACGAGAACGGATCATATATTATAAGCTACATACATTAGTAGCGCTTAGTTTAAATGGGTGTACTCGTCGACTGTTTTATACGCCCTTGAGAACTTACTATAACCGTGAGTCACCGAATTTACAGCTGGAGAGTTGCAGTCTACAGCTAGTTTAGCAATAGCTAACGAGATGCTACTGGGATTTATTTGGCCCTGCAGGAGGCAAAGAATGTGGCACAACGCAGGCCATTTATTGACCGTCTTCGTAACTACTATCATCATCATCATCATCATAATCATAATCTACCTGCCTCGGTCCCCTGTACACAGGAGTGTCCTAATAAGATTTAATCTGATCTATCCTCTCCTAGCAGAGATTACAACGGTTAAATTTATGTAAAAATAATATGAGATGTCTCACCAGGTGCAGGGTAGGCGTGCCTCTGTATGACGGACACAGCGTCGCGCTCCCGGCGCACCGGGTGCTGATGCTGCTGTTGGTGATGCTGCTGATGCACGGGAAAAGTGACGTAATTTAATTTTAAAATCTCACACACCTCGTATTTTATGCATAGACTGGATACTTGCTCTTTTATGTCACGAAAATAATAATAGCGACGCTAGAGTCGTTGTGGTAGTCTCAGGTCATAAGCATCTGTATCAAAGTTCTGACATTTTACATAAATCACTTATACATTGCGATTATTAACGAAAGTCACGGAGTGATTCGTTGCTACTACAATTTCAAAGTGAGAGTTGATGCCGAAGCCCACCTGCTGCTGGTGCTGCTGGTGCTGCTGCTGCTGCTGGTGCTGCTGGTGTTGCTGCGGCGGGTGCTGCGGCGGGTGCTGCGGCGGGTGCGGCTGGTGCGGCTGGTGCGGCGCGTGCGAGTGCGCGTGGTGCTGGTGCAGCGGCTGGTCGCGCTCGCGCCGCGCGCCGCCGTGCATCTGCTGCGACGTGATGTAGTCCGTGAGGATGATCTTGCGCTGCTCCAGCCCGTACGCGCCGCGCGCCGACCCGCCCGCCGCCTGCGCACCGCACTATGTACTCTTCTGTCTCCTCCGCTCACTCCCTTTCTCATCTCTACGTGTCTTTCACTCTCCCCTCGTCCACTACGTCGACTATCATACCGTCCCTCATCATATTGATACTTCAATAAATGGAGAAGTTGTTCTTACCGTGGAGAAGGAGGACGGCGACTGCGGCCTCGGCTGACTGGTGCCGGTCGCGTAGTACGCGCCCCCCGGACTTCGTCCCTTGTAGTAGTTGAAGTTCCTGTTCTCCGGCAGGTGGTGCGGCCCGTGGACCGGCGTGCCCGCGGTGATCGAGCCGGTCTTTGGATCCGGCGGCGTTCTTCTCGCATCGAATCGCGTCTCCACCGGTGTGCCCAGTGTGATCGAGCCCTTCGGATTGGGAGGTAGCTTCATGGTCGGACGGGGGGACGCCACGGGCTTCGGTTTCGAGTTGTACTGGTTGGGGGACTCCCGTTCTTGCTGAGTTCTGTATGCCGCGTACTCCGTCGTATTTCTGATCGGCTGCAACCGGAGACGTATCATGATTATATTGAGGTTGTGTTAGTTCGATATCGGCACAAGCAACAAGGGAGTGGTGACATGCGCGAGAAGCAAGCCGGGCAGGCGAAGCGGCTCACTGGATAACTCACGCTGACGAGCTTGGCGGGGTGCGCGTGGTCGTGGCGCTGGCGCTTGAGGCTGAGGTCGAGCAGCGGCTCGGCGCGCGGCTCGATGTGCAGCAGCATGAGGCCGTCCTTGTGGTCGGGCGGCACGGGCGTGATGGTGGCGGCGCGGTGCGGCGAGCGCGGTGAGCGCGGCGAGCGCGGCGAGTGGCCGCCGTGGTGCGCCGCGCTCACCACCGTCAGCGTCGCCAGCGAGTCGTGCGCCGCCGGCTGCTGCGCGCACACACACACACGCTCACACACGTATAACAACACTACATCACAGCCCACTGCTGGACTCTTTGTTTAAGTTTCCTTACGTAAATACTTGACTGACCAAATTTAAGGTCTTCGACCTTGGGTTCCACAGGTTTTATGTAGAGTTATTAATTTCATATTGTTCGATTTTCCGTGCTCCCTTACAGATATACTAAATTGACAAATGCCCCTTCCGGACGTACAGTAGCAGTCTAACTGAACTTTCATTATGTATTTAGTTGCGATAGGTACCAAACTGTTATCTTAGATAAGAAGAAGCAGAAGGCGTTGACAAGAGTAATCATTCTGGGGACTACAGTGAAAACGAGTAATGGGCGCAAAAACTATGACAGCGTAGAAAGACACAAGGTTCATACAATTACCTTAGGCGGCGGATGGTGGTGCGGCGGCCTGCTGTTCTTCATAAGACTGACTTCGATCATATTGAGCACCACGTCGCGCACGGTCAACGGCGCACTGCCGCCCACCGACACCGACACAGCGGACACCGCCGACACTGCCGACACCGCTGACACCGGCGGGATCGGTGGAGGTACAGTCTAAAGAACAAAAAGAGAATAGATTAAAAAGATGGATAAACCAGACACATTGAGACTTTAGATTTGAAACATGGGTGGGAGGAGCTTGATCACATCGCGCTTTTGACCCGCTCCCCTCGCGCTCCAAAAGTTTTTTTTTAAACAGTCAAAATAAATAGTTTCAAGGACAATAAAATAAAAACACAAACCTTGGCACTTGGAGCATCATTTTCCTCGTCGGCGGTTTCCGTCGCCGACGAGTCATATTCGTCTCTTCTATGCCTTCTGGGTGCCACTGCGTCCGTCCTCGGACCGGGCAGAGGCGGCGGTCTGGGGGACTCCGCACTCGCTGTGTCCGTGTCCCCTGAACTGAGTATACTGTCGTCTGTATCGCTGCCCTTCGAAGGTTGTCTTTCTGTTAATAGCGCGTCCAATTGCAACTTCTTTCTGTATGTAAAATAGAAGGCTTTTAAGCTGGCTGGTGTTCGACCACTGATGGCCGCCATCCGCTCCCACGCTGTCCCGTGTTCTCGCAATAGGTTCCGGAAGCGCGAAGCCTCCTCTTCGGTGGGCTCCGGTGCCGACCCACCCTCTCCTATCGTGTCTAGCCTTCGCGTTATCCGCTTGAAACACGTCAAACAGCATTTGCTTAAATCGCTGGGTATTTCTAAAAAAAAAAGAGAGATTTTACTACGCTCATTCATTAAAACAAAACATTGGTTCGATGAAGGCGACTAATTTCAACTTTGACTATATACCAGGTCTAACCTGTCCCTCATCCAAGTTATCTGAAATACAACTGAGTGTGTAGAAGTGGAATTAACTTTTTTCTCACTATAGTGGAACAGTATGAGTATTACATATTGTGCAACTTACGGAACTCATCCATGAGCGGCCTCTTGAGATCGTGCGGCAGGTCGTGCCAGCGCGGCGGTAGGTGGCGCAGGCGCTTGGCGCGCGGGCCGGCGCACGAGGGCACGGTGCAGCGGCTGCGGCGCGCGCGCACGCAGCGGCAGTGGCACGCCTCGCACACGCGCGCGTTGCTCAGCCCCGCCTCCAACCCGTAGTGCGCGGCGCGCGACGGCGCCACCGCGCGCGACGCGCCGCTCGCCGCGCACACCGCGCACGTGCCGCCGCCGGCCCCCGCCGCGCCGCCCCCAGCGCCGCTCGTCACGACCGTCGCGCCCACCACCAGCGACGGCGTGCTCGACGGCGGGAGCGTCGTTAGCGGCGTGCCCGTGCGCTCTATCACCGCTGTGGAAAAATTAATTATTATAATTACAACTACTGCACATATTAAAAATGACAAAGCACTAAACGCACTCACATCTATATCAAAGCGAAAGTAACCTTGACTGAACTTAACTTAACTTGATTTCGATAACACGTCGGCATTACTTAACCGATTTTGTTGAAACTGAAAAATGAAGATAGCTTGAAAGCCAGAACAGACAACCGACTGCTTCCAAATATTTATTTAGTTCAACTACTACAATACTCAATTCAAACAAACGATGAAAGGTAACAACAAATTTTATAAATTCCATGACTGTAAAGTCCAGAAAAACGTAGAATTCACCTAAATCATACGGAAACGTATCCACTACACAAAAACACAATTAATAATTCGACATTTTTAATAAATAAATACGGTTGCAAACAGAAAAAAAGATACGATTCACCATTCAACCTACGAAAGACAAAAATTAATAACGTCATCACACAAAAACGTCAATAAAAAAAAATCCCCAACAGCCTAGCATTTGTCTGAGTTACTTCAAAACTGCACCGCTAGATCTAAATACGGGAGTATTTGGCATTTAAATATCTAATGAGCTAGTGGTAATTAGGAAATACGTCAGAAAATAACGAACTGATTAAAACGTTTCAGTGATATTTAATGATGGCAATCCTTGTTACATATTTATACCGAGTTACAGTGTTTCGTTATTTTTCAATAACCGTTAATAACGGTTGTGTAATACACAACTGTTATCGGCTATCTTGTTGTTCTGTTTTTGTGTCGCTATGCATGCAACATGATAAACAATGTGTCGTCACAGTACACTTAATCATAACCAGTGTTTTATTGTACACAACATTAATCAAACACTAACCGTTATTTTCGGTATTACAAAGTATGTACATATATAATTTGATCGATATCAATGAAATATACGAAATCATTATTAGAAATACATGACATGCGAGAAAGAGAAAAAGTATAGAAAAAAAAAGTTAATACGATATTCTATGTCATATAACAAATCACGTATAACGTTATTCGTTATTGTGATAATCACCACGTCACTTGAACTTGAACAGTGATCAACTGTTATACACAACAAAAACGTCGTCGACCGGCGCGATCGTTTATAGCCCGCATAAGTTAACTGGCTATCTCATTATAATCATGTAGTAACTAGGTACTAACTACATAAAAAGTATGTTTATTTTCATTACTTTTTAACATTTATCTTATTGTTAGTATGTAAACGCGTCGCACGCGCCTAAAAAGATAACTTACGGTCCGTATTGTAGGCATAGATAAGCAGATTTAGATGGTGAATGACGATGTTTATAGAAAGCTCGCTGCACTTCACTTAGGAGTTAGGCAGAGAACACAGAGTGCCAAATATTTCTACACTTACATACTTTAAGTGCCTTTACATTCATCACTCTCTTCGTACATGTCCGCCAGTTTCGAAGATTATTTGGATAAGAACGTATTATCGTCCCGAGCGTCAAGTTAATTTCTGCGCGTTGCCGTTACGCGTCACGAATAGAGTGAACATATAATCCGTGCTTCGATTCGCACAAACACGTTCCGGCCGGACAGGCGCAATACATAATTAAATACGCGATTATGCAACATTGCACTCGGCGCCGGTAGCGCGCAGCTAATCCGGTGCTTCGCAAATTGGCGCCCAACGAGGGGCTGAATATTACATCGGCGTACAGAGCCCGCACTGTCTGGGGATCTTTTAAATGGGGTTTTGTAACTTTTAAATTGTTAAAAAATAAACTTAATTTTGGATTGTCAGTCACCCCTATTAGTGGTACGTAAGGAGGTTATTTTTATTATGTTACCAAGCCCTTATGGATTAGGCGGCAGAAAGCAGTGGCTGCCTAATACTTCTATCTTTACATACCTGACATGCTTCTTCCACATTCATGACTCCGCCTAAGAGTGAGATCATATATAAAAATGAGATAAATTAAAGATATTTCACTTATAGTATAGCAACCTGATTTCCTTTCACCAACATCACACTGCACCCAGTTGTTTCAGAACAAAGCGTTACGTTAATCTTGCACTCCACAAATTGGCGCCCACTGAGGGGCGTGCATTTTGCGACGAGGTACTGTCCGATGCTGTAGAGATTACGTAACAATTTAACGTATCATATCATCTGTTAACGTTGTTATATCCACTAACTTGGTGACATAGTGTTTAGTAGCTTTAACAGCTGAACCATAGGTCGTAAATTCCACTCCCATCCAAACAAACGAGTGTATAGTAAGAACAATTTTGGTCTTGAGTCTTCATAAAAAAAGGTATTTTAAAAAGTATAGACGTATTATCATCAGTCAGTTGATTACTAGAGTACAGGAACTGCCTCGTTTGTAAATCATATGGCCGTGTTAGATTTGTTCCAAAACATTACTAGCGTTAGATATGCAATTTGCTACTCATTCAACGATATGGCCTCGTATCAGAAAGTGCAAATGAGCGAATACATTGCGAAATTTGCATTACATTGCAAAAAGTTGCTCTACCAACAAACATCCACCAAAACGATATATTTTAATAATTAAACATCACACGAACATCGGTAACAGGTCGGTTCTCTCCCCCTTCCCCTGCGCGGCGGGCGCTAACTCAGCTGAACGCTAATGAGCACTGCGCAGAGTTTAATTACAGCCGAGATGAACTGCTCCGGATCCAATTAGCTCTTGTCCAAATATCAGTAATTGCTGGATCTATCGAGCGAACTCGGCGCCAACTCGCCCGCCGCTTCCAAACTTACTGGATGTGATATCAATTTAAGTAAAGGGCGTAATATTTAATCTATTTTATTCCTAGCGTCCTATAATGACAAAGATATTTTGAAAAATAATTGTCCTAAGATAATTATAATAGGATAATGTTATTTGGGGTAACAAAAGACTAAGTCACTATCGTGAAACAATTTATTGCAATAATTCATATTTCCAATATAATAATTAAACGTCAGTTGAACGAAGAGAACGAAGAAAACAATGAAATCATCTGAAACCGGAATGAAGAGCAACTACGGCAGCTCTCTAAGCATATTGATGTTGGGCAATTAGTGGTCTCTGCTTACCCCGTAAGAGACTATAAGTACAGTATATTAATAATAATAAAGAAGGAAAGCGGAAGAGGACTTGGAGTAAGCATTAAACAAATCTCATTCTAAACACGATAGAAGCGGGTAGTTTGCTAAATATCCACGAGAGAGATATCAGTTCTAGCGATATAACAGCGGCTCTCGGGCGCCGCAAGACAAACGTCTCGGCTCCGTGCCGTTTGCTCGCGCTAATTAGCCGACAGATTTAGCCGTACTTACCCAATCGTATTATTTAAATATCACTCCCACCCCCTGCCCCCCTCAACCCTCAATCCCACTTCGGAAAACGTTCTTTAAATTTAGTTTATTTTGGGGGTAGTCAAATTTTTAGTGTCATGTACCTTCATGATTATGTGACAATATCTCACATATTATGGCCATATGATTTACAAACGAGGCAGCGCCTGTTGTATGGTGACGCTACTTCTTATATCTAGTCTCCTGCTTAGGAGTATTGTAGTATTAAATGGTAGTAAAATTCCGATATCCTAATCATTGAAGATAAGATAACTAAATGCACTTTTAGCATGCGCAGACAAATATGTATACATATTTCAATATTATGTACCTTAATCATGCATATTGTCAAGGCGTCGGACTTCGGACCCGAAGATTGCAAGCTCGATTCTTTTTGGCACTTTATTCAAATAAGAAAATATGTATGTATTTATATTTGCTATATTTTTGGTAACAATTATTTTCATGGGTTCACATCACCGTTCGCTTCCACTGTGGCTCTTTGTGTCGGACAAAAATATAAACAAACACGATATAATATGTAGATATGGGAGGGTAGTTTAATCTGCAAGATGTCCCCCGTGTTTGCGTAGCCGCTCGACGCTCATTAAACTGGTACGCTCCGTGGGATACACACCGCACGCGCCGCAGTGTCGACAGACAGCGCGTAGGAAATTAAAAAATATCAATATTAAAAATAAATACCTTTCTTGAACACAGTAATTATCCTTTTTTCGATTCCACAACTGAGCATGGGTCCATTCCGCTCAATGTCCGTTCATTTTCGTTCGCAATAAAGTTAACGATTAACAAATACTGTTATTTCAATTAACTAGGACATGTCAGTGTCAGTTTAATGTTTACAGTAAGTCTAATTCATATCTATACTTTGACAATACATTATATTCTACATACATAAGTGGAGTTGTTTTCAGATTTTCTCCCTATATTTATCATTGCATATTTTAAATATTTGTTTTCGTCGACATTACCTTTGTATTGCTATAGTCGTTACCGTTAATCGCTCGTGATCAAACAACAGACGCTATCGACGCCAAAGCTCTGAAAACTGTACGTTTTCAACTATGTATTTTATTATTTATGTATAAACTACCCGCGTGTATGCACGATACACTGATTTTACAGTGATTCCATTAGATTTAAATATTCTTTGGCTTTGTTTAAACAAATTACTTGTAACGAAATAATGATATACATATATTTATCATCTGCATGTTATTTTGATTTCATCATAATGGCTGTTCAAAATAAGACCGTTCATGATATTACGGGTATGAGACAAGAGTGATGAATCTAGAAGTGTATCAGGTCCGTAGCGATAGAGACATTTGGCACTCGGTGCTCTCTACCACCCCATAGGTTACCTGGCGTGATGACGTAACAGCAGTTGGTGTTCAATTAAGGACAATTCAAGCAATCATGCAGGTCTTGAAATATATATAGAACTCATTCTCACTCGATATCCTATTAAAAGATAGACTGTAGCAATTATACAAACATAGACGGTAGAAAGCTGGCCGTCTCGAGGGAGGGGATGAAATGGGTCGGCATCTTTTTGGAATTCGATTAATAAAATTTCATATTTTATCCGGCGGCCGAGCACTAGGGCGGGAGCTCTCGTATCCGGCACCCGGGGGACCCGGTGGCCGGGTAATACTTTGACTGACTGACTACTATTGTGGCAGGATGGATTCCTGCAGTGTCGTGACGATGAGAGACCCTTAGGGATCGGCTCTATTCTAGTCAAAAGATTGTTGGGGAAATTTAAAAAAGTTCGCATAAGTATTATAGTTGTTATTATTAATATGATATCAGCACGCCAGGCTTCTTGTAGGGTAAGCAGAGAGTACCAAATATAAATTCTAGAAAGGAATGGGATTAAATAATTAGTTTCATTTGGGAATAGGGGTGTTAACATACAGTCTGGGTCATATAAATACGTTAATACTGTTATGTACGTATTGTTATATACGTTATTCGTTATATAAATTCAGTAGTACTTTTAACAAGATTTTTTTATGTGGCTGCCTCGTTAGTCAAATGGTTGCACAGTGCAACTGTCGATCAAGAAGTCCTGGGTTCGAAAGCCTGGTCAACTACTGCTGAATTTTTATGACTCACATTTTTTAAATAAAAATTAATTCTAGTACTAACTTGAACTCTGGATCTGTACCTACTCAGTGTACAGCAAGTAGCTCATCACCTATTTCATAGTGGGATGTAAATGCAACTGGTGAAAGATAGGAGTGTACTACACTTCTACCTTTCCCTACCTACCCCTTCGGGAACGACAGGTGTGAAGTTGCATTTTTTATGGTACAAATCTACACAAAATCACATGTCCCCCGAAACACGTGGACAAATTAACGCGATTAATGAAATGAACGCCGCCCAATTACATCACACGGCGCTAATTCCCGCCTCGTTTCCGATAGTCCCGGTAATCCCGCGCGCGGCCCGTAATCCCGCGCCGGGCTATCGCCGTCACAGGGAATCGCTAATTACCAGCCAGTGAATGACGTTATATCGTCACCTGTATAACGTTTACCTGATTGCGATGATTTCGTAATACTTATATATTCTTGTAATATTTGGCGCACGATGCTCTCTGCGTAAGAGACCTGATGTGATAATGTTAATAATAATAATATTGATAATCATTATTAATATTACTATACTGTCACACCAGGCGCATTAGGAGGAAGAAAGAATATCCAGTTTTGTTATTCTACTTACACTATCACCAAAATTGGACAATTCACTGCCGTGCGCTTAATTCAATATAATATTATATATCATGAACATTAAATAATGCAGACGGATTTAAATAAACATGAGTTTTTACAGTATAGGTTAATATAAACAATATTAAGCTAACAGGGGCGGGGGGCGACGCGGGGGGGAAGGGGTCAAGAGTCTGAGCCGGGACCTCTTGCATTATCACAAAACCACTGGAGGCGCGCTCAAACAAGTCTTTCGCCGCTGTTAAATATTAAAACGGCTGGCTCAATTAAGTTAAAAGTTTACATAATTAAATATTAACGCGCTCATTTCAATTGCGCTCTCTTAGCGGAGCGCGTGCTGGGGGCACGGGGGAGAAGTTGGCACGTTTCGATTCCTTCCGCAATTTAGGTCCTCATAATGTTCCCGTGCGTGCGAGGCGTGCGAAATCTGCCGAGTCCTACAATCCCACACTTGCCCAGCGCGGCATATTAAGACCTAAGCACTTTTCATTTTAAGAGAAGACAAATCTCCAACAATGGAGCGCTGATGATGTTGATAATCTCTTTTTCAGGTGCAAGTTATCAGACGTAATATTAAGTGAAACACAAGTAACGATCACATGAACACAGCAAGTGAAACATAAGTGAGTGGTTGGATTATCCGATTTCTATATATTTATTTATCGTCTGGATAATTCGTCCAATGCTTGCTGATCCTAACTGCTGAGCCGGAGGTTGCAGATCGATTCTCAGCCAGACCAAACATTCATACCAAGATGACGAATACATTTTTTGTATACCAATAGAAAAAATCTATAAACATATATATATAATATAATATGTGTATATGTTACGAAAATAGGATATCTACATAAGACACGTAAGAGAACACGAACAACGCTGAAACCGTTGAGCAAAAGCTGTCACCGTGGTCGAAAGCGGCCAGCAGGATCACCATCATATATGTTTAGTTACTCTCCAGTCACCATGGTTACAAAGTCTGCTCTGGGATCGAAAAGCCACGTGAGAAATGTCTCAAGATATCAATTAACACATGAGATATATATTTACATTCAATTAAAACGGTTACACAAACCTACATTCTACACTAATTGACGCGTCATATCAGATGACGACATTGGCTTAAAGTATACATTATTCATACGATATTCAGTAATTTAACACATAATTAACTTCTAACAGTAATGATTGTATGATAATTTGATTGATTGATTGATAATGATAATATTTTAATTCGTACTTATACATGTAATTGACTACTTACTGTTCGAGAGGAACTGGGTTCGTACCCCGGTCGGGTGCTATTAGATTCATCTACATACATCACTTTCTTCATACACACATACCAGTTGAGTGCAATAGTTTCTGCATATAGGGATGCAACTTAAATTAGTAATTTTATTGTGCCTGTATATCTTATTATTATGTTGTACTTGGCCTAGCATTTTGGTCAAATAAAAATTTTCTTTCTTTTTTTCTATTATTAATAAAAGCCGGCCAGCATCAGATAACATCCCGTGGATATTTCAACAATGGCCACTATAATATTCCTCCGGCAGCTTCGCAAACACTTAATTCACTTAGCGGTCCCCCGCGGCCCGCTCGGCGCGCCCGCACAGGATTCACACTCATTCTTATAATAAACGTTTCTTTGGAAAGAGATGCTTTTTTCCATTTCTTTTTTTGCCTTTGATCGTCGCCTGTTGTATTGGTAAATTTTAATATTTTATCGTTTGGTGAATCGTAATGTTTTTTTTTGTCGTCGCTACTGGAATACCGGGGAGAATTATTTGCATTTGAATCCAGTGGTGAAAATGTTATAAAAGTTACTTTAACGCAATCATAGGTTTTAACCTATCTTAATAAATACAGACTAATAGAAAATTGGATTCATCTAAAAATAATCAAAATTTCATTCTCACTGCGACTCTAAATTCCATCCATTCCATTCGAACACCTTATTATTGCCATGATGATTTTAAGATAACTCATTTAACATATTTTATAAGGACCCTCTATAAACATCCGCCCTCCATACCCCCTTTCTTTCCATGAAATACCCGTGTATTGTTATATATAAATCCTAGAACCGATATGTTCAACGAGATATCAACGATTCCTTTATGTTATTTTTTATTTTTTTAAACATATTTTATTTACAAAAAATTAAGAAATAACACAATAAAAAATCCTCCAATACGCGATGAAGGGCCACACAAAGGATATGTATTCGCGCACGACAGAACAACTAAGCCGCCGCGCCGGCTCGCCTGTGATTTGCAATTCCCTGTGACGTGCCAACGCGGCGCCGTGTCCGAGCGGCTGTGATAGCCTGGACGTGTGTCCGGAGCTGGAGATTAACACTGCTCGTGGTATCCTCGCGGCTGACGTGTATTATGCATAAATAAGTATATGAAGCTTTGTATTTAATCAACAACAAAAATTGATAGTAGTAAATAACGTTAGACATTTGCTATGATTTTGTGCTGTCACAATTAAATTACTGTTGTGATAGTGTATTCTTTTGTAATTGAGATTATTGTGACGTCACAAGTTAGTTACAATTAGAGTATTTGATGTGTAATAACTTGGGACGTCACAATTCGGTTATGAAAAATTTAATAGCGTATATTTCATCAATTTTGACATCAGTGTGTTATTATTGTCATAATAACATGTGACATCATAATTAAAACAGTAACAATTAAAACGAATTACAAATATATTTACATTAAATTAATAAGTGAAGCTTTTAAATTGATTTGGGAGCGGTTTGGAGAGCTCCACTCTAATGTAGCAACTGTGTGTATGTAAATAACATTTAATATGAAGATAACATATGATATAAACATAGTTTTGACTCGTGAGATAGGTAAGATAGTGTAAATAAATTTAATAAATATTTTTTATTTGCTTTACGTTTGACAATAAAAGTACTAGCCAGCCACTGACGAATGAAGATCGTTAGTAGACAGGTATATTCCCAACGTTTAATTATGATTTATTATGTCATTAACGCAATGCAAATAACAATAATTTATTTGCTTCTGTAAACTTCTAAAGCCCGAAGAGATTCAACAAGGTGATGTTGGTAAACACACGGACGACACACGCGCTCCGCCCCTCCCCCTGCGGCTCCCCCCAGTCCTCCCAATCACCCTTACAACCAAAACACTAGGACCGCGCGCAATATTTACGAATGTGGTATATATAAGGCGCGCTGAGAGGGAGCGCGTGCCAGTTGGAGATCGGCGAGCGCTGCAGCATGTTGTCGCTGTACCGGGCCTGGCTGGGCCCGAGCCCCTGCGTGGCGAGGCCTGCGCCGCCCCCGGGCGCCCACCGACCGGTGCCGCGCCGTGCGAGGGCTCCCTCGCCGCCGGCCACACCGCCACCACCACCCTCGCCATCTTCCACCACATCCAGCGAGCTAGACGTCGAACGCATAGAAGCACCAGAGCCGCCAAAGCGACAGTCGAACACAGTGCTGGACATAGCGTCCTGCGACGGACCAGTGCGCTTCAGCAGGGTGCTGAACGTCGCGTGGCAGGAGTCGAACCCGGGCCGCGATTGGTGCCGCCACAAGAAGACCCCAAGGACCACTCTACACTACTACCCGTGCAAGACATGTGGCTCCAAGTTTCCATCGTACTACTTCGTGCACAAGCACAGGAAGCGCTGCCACGCCGAGGAGGCCTCCGCGCAGGACGAGCCCGAGCCCTCCACCTCGACGGCCAACCCGTAAACCAGAGAAACAAGAATGTCCAAACCGTTCACCGAACTGTGCCACGTCCACAAATAAATAGCACAGCGCTAAAGTTGCAAACTTCTCAATATTCAAACTGAGGTCGAGTGATTTTTGGTAATTAATTATTTTCAAAATAAAATAGTTAACTATTATAGTGCAATTAAAAGTGAAAATCCACTAATGAATTGGAATAATGCAATTAATTGCAAGTTTAAATAAATTATGAATCCAGTGATACAAACATATCAGTATTAGCGAGCGCGGAGCTCAGTTAGGTATAAGTTAAATTATTCATAATTTACTTAATTATTATAATCGCGGAGATGAAATAAATGTTTAATTATCAATTTATTGTGTTTCATTTTACTTAAATCCATGAATTGATATTAATTGATTTAAGTATTTAAAAAATTGCCAACGATTAAAATAATATACAATTACTTTCAGAGTTACAACATAGCTACGTTCCGTATTTGACGTTAAAAATCAAATGCATAATTAAATGATTAAAGAGCACGAGCACTGTTCAAGATAAATTAATAATAAAGTGTGTAATTTTTAATTATTTAAAAATTTCAATCGCATTTAGCGTTTAAATGAATACTGCGAGGATCAATTTAATAAATAAAAATTATTATTATCGCGTTAAAAACCTTCCTAAATCTGAGTACTGTTTACCCGTTATAATTCTATCAGTTGTTTGGAAAAATTCCATACGTTCATTTTACACCGTTCAAAATGTATAAATTTAACACTTTTAAATTTATGTACACAAGAATAATTCTATTATTGTAATGTAAATCTATAAATTGATAGGTGAAGTTAAATCTTTGTGATCCATGTAAAAATTATTGCGCGCAAGGGGGATGTTGAGACTTGTTATAGTTAAAGATTACATAGAGACGGAGTGCAGAATGGAACAATTTATATGTAATAGGTATTGTACAAAGACCTTAAATTGAATCAAATAAATCATTAAGTGATAACGTTCATAATGTCAATGTCGGGTACATAGTATTCTGTTACCAATTAAGGGCACAGGGAAGGATTTATAAGAGAGTCTTTGACACGAGTACCTAAATGATATTCAAACTAAACAATTTAATGAATTATAATCGCTATTGGACCACTATTAACACTTAGTCTTTGACCAATTACCAAGTCTGTAACACAGATTTCTTGGATACAATGAATAATTAAATATCAGAGATAGTGCAATGGACTTACCGGTTTCGGGCGTTGGCGGCGGCTGTGAAGGCGTGGGCGTGGGCGGCTGGGCGGGCTGCGGCGTGGGCGGCGCGCTGCCGGACGTGGTTGACAGCGAGGATGGTACGGACATGGGCTGGGACGGTAGCGAGGTGGGCTGCGGCTGGACAACCGGTAGTAGCGTCTGGCTGCTCTGCAGCACCGACGATAGCGACGACTGCGTCGCGGCCGGAAGCACGGACAGCAGCGGCGGCGTCGTCTGCTGGCAGAGGAGACCGTGAACAGTTTGCATCTTTTGTATATATATTTGCACGAGAAGTGGGAGATTGTATATCATTTGGAATTTGGTTTCGCTAATAACCATACTAAGACATCGATTCAATTGAAATATTAATACAATAACATGATCATAAAAGAGACTGAGGCTCATGTCCTGCAGCGTAGGCATAATGAAGAAACATAAAATTTAGTCTTTCAAAATATGCATTAGAGATTCTTTCTCGAAAAAGAGATTCTTCACACATTAATCTACAATTCTACATTAAACGGGTAGACAGATATAACAGACTACAGAAACTTTGAACTGAAAACTGTATAGGAATAGAACATTAACACAAATATTCCAAGAGGAGACCGAAGCAGTTTGATTGCGGTTCTCTCG
>DWME01004215.1:0-16703 GCA_018244795.1 Parelbella ahira ahira
TTTTGACGTGCAAAAAGTGTTCTATTGAACCAATTTTGAATAAATGACATTTGAATTTGAATTTGAATTTGAATTTGTGTGTTTAATATAGACACTCATAATTTCTGAACAAATATCTTTTATAAAGTAAACCCCTTTGCTTCCTATAGTGTAATAGGTATATTCCAATACTGATGATAATTGATCACTGCGTGTGCCAGCACGGGATGTTCCCGCACGTCAACTAATGAGTCCAGTTTGCTGTTGCTCTTTGAAGTGCCAAAAGCTATAACTTTCATTGATACGTGTTAAAAATGCATTAATTTTAACTAAATGCGACATATTATGTACATATTCACACATTCATTGCATTGCAGCATTGAACGTAAGTTGATACCGTCTGTACCAAACATCGTAATCTGTGGTTAAACAGTCCTCTTCTTAAGCAGAAAAAAAATTGTGAAGATAACGTACTGTTGAGGTATGTATAAGAAAGAATATGAGAACATCAAAAACTTACAAGTTACATTTTTTGAAATAAAAAATGGCCAAATTCGCACCAATATTCGACCATTAGTATACATACGTATGTATATCTTATGTAATAATAATACTATCTTTGGTTCCTATGACAAAGGCAGCGTAGAATGTGATGTACACATATATAATATAGTAAGTATACATGTATGTATGTATGTTATTCAGTGCGGAGAGCGCTGGCCGCCGCTGATTTCCTGGTTCATACGACCCATTATTATTTATAGAAACCAATCCCGTAACATTTTACATTGCATAACGTCTCGTATAATATTTTGTTGTGTTAAAAAACTGTTGACGATTTTAATATTTACGTTGCAATATTCAATGATAAATAATATTACGAAGAATAATTATACTGTTAAATTTTAAATTATGTTGTGTCCAATCATGCTGGTCTTTTGATTGAATTGTTGTTCTCATAGTCAGCGACCTATGACGAGTTGGAGGTTGTGGGTTCTAAACCCAGCCAGTACAAGTACCTGTGTGATGAGCGCGAGTGTTTTTTGTTTGGATGTACAGGTGCACTTATTATGTTATAAGTACACATTTAGAAATTTGTATATGTAATTTATCAGCTGTCTGGTTGTTCTGAAATATAAGTTGGTTGTTATATAGTACCTATAGAATCATTCTCATATATTGGCAACTCCTCTGATGTTGCACATATCGGCAGGCGACGGTGACCATTTACACCACCAATTACACCATGATCATCACCTGTTTGCTTTATTCAGTGTGAAAAAAATAACTCATGTCACTAACATCAATACTTTTCATATCCCACTATTGGAATTGTATCTCCACAAAAAGTAATAAAGCCATGTTCTACCATGCAGCGAAGAACGAAAAGGTAGTCTTCAAACGCCTTACAGGATTCAGATGTACGTGTTCGTCCACGATTGGAGCTACTTCTATTTAAGCTTAAAAAAACAAGGTTTTCTGTTGTCCGATATACACACATAGGTGCCAGGATCTAAACGCCGGAATCCCTGGAGAAAATGGTGGAAATGTAACTGTTATTGCTTATAATTGCTTTTATATATTATACTGCCTCGTTGGTCGAGTGGTTGCAAGTGCGACTGCCGATGGAGATGTCTGCGTTCAAATCCCAGATTTGATAGGTACTATTGAATTTTTCTAATTTAGAATTTCTTGGAGTGACTCGGAGTCTGGATCTGTGGGCGGTGTATGGAAATAGGCTCACCACCTATTCCATGGGACATAAAAGTAGCTGGTGCAACGTGGGTGCGTACTACACTCCTCTGCCTAACCCTTCGAACCGCTATATGGCACTAGATTCACCTCTTATTCTATTCGACGTTTAATATAACAGATGAAACATGGGAATAGAACACTCCTGTGCCTACATCTTTAAATATAAACGAAATGTTATGCTGTTATGTTAAGACCAAGGGCATATTCCTGAAAGTCTTGAGTCACGTATTGATATTCATGTAACTCATAAGCTAATAAGTTACAAACCACTCGGTGGGCGAAAATATGTGCCGGCGTAGCTAAGAACACCGATTGTATGCCAGCTAAATGGGTAGCCACTAATTTAGGTTATCGACACGACTACCAGGTGACTAATGTTGTACTGGAGGTACATTCGTCGAGAGAAGCGATTTTCTTTTTTTTTCTTTTTGGCTGTCCCTACTGTTCTCAAGTCATGTATACCAACTGTTTGCAAATATTTTTCGTGTCAGTGTACTGTATAACAACGACTTAGTGGACATTGGTACGACTTGGCGCACATTGAAAATAGTAGATTTGAATGTAACTAACTACATACATTAAAGGCAGCTTCTGGTTATTTACTAAGATACCAATAAATATCTACATAAATAGTTGAGCTTCGACATGAGACGCCTCTATGTATTGTCAGGTATTCTTCTACAACTGAACTTTGGTAGGAGTTTGACTTCTATTTAACAAGCGATACTGTGATCTCTTGGGTAGTATTCAATTAACAAACAGACTTGAAGCCATGAGTCCTACAATAACATACATAAATATTTCTATATCTTCATTAGCCTAAGGAATTTGTATTCATAAGTATGAAGTCCAAATACACGCGACATCTCATGATAAATATCGCTTCTCCTGTCAGTGTATTGCAGCCAACGCCCAAGGCATAAGCGATCCACTTGTTCGACATCTGCCAAGAGTGAATTAGTGTAGAGAGCGCCTTTATAATTGTATCTTGTAATTAAACTGGCTTATGCATTCGGATGCACCTGCAAAATTTGGCTGATAAACACTTCGACAAAAAATTCATCGAAATATTCTAGAAAGTTCTTTGATATTTCCTAGTGGACCAAAATGTTTGATTATTGATGACGATGTGGTCAGTTATCTTAGAACTTATAGCTCATTAATTAACAAAGAGGTAGCAAGAATGCAACAGGTATCATTAAGGACAATTCATCATCATCAAAAGTCTTCTCATAGTTCCACTGTAGAAGAATGGTCTATTACTAAAATGAGATAGGATTAGGCCATAGTCTATCACGGTGGCTAAATCCAGATTAAAGACAAAATAACGGCAATCACAAACAAGACCGCAATGGATGACATGAAAGATTTCAGTGAAGATTTAAGATTTTTTTTTGTGTATTTTGCCTTAATAACCATCACACACAAGTGTAGCTACTGCATTCGTAAATTATGGTTAGAAATCCCGTGCGTTAAACATTGAATCCGGATTATCGAATCGCTAAACAAACTTAAAACAAACCAACAGCAGAGTGATTGAGAGCGCCATTTGTTAAAACACTTCGATCGCGTATGTAGGTATTTGCTCCGAGCGAAAAACAACCTGAGGCCTTATGTAATAAAATTCAGTTTTAATTATAGGGTACTTCGTATTCAGTTGAACTGAGCAAATATATGTATCCACATTCTTGATGTTACCGGTTGATGGTCAGGAGAGCATATACAAAACACATCTTTATCGAAAACACGGATCGTTGCAAGGTTG
Organism: Parelbella ahira ahira; assembly: GCA_018244795.1. Taxonomy (NCBI): domain Eukaryota; kingdom Metazoa; phylum Arthropoda; class Insecta; order Lepidoptera; family Hesperiidae; genus Parelbella; species Parelbella ahira. The sequence continues at coordinate 3,500 of DWME01004215.1, forward strand.
CACCTCTTGCCAGACATTGAGTTCTATTTAAATTAGCCAGAGACTGCTCCTCACCAATATACTGTGGTATTGCAGCTCAACTGGAAGAGACCAGTATTATCACAGATAAGTTTTAACATATATCCATACATATATGTACGTATGTCTGTCTCAATCTCTCTTACTTAATCTGACTCAGAAACTGATGACGGATGATGAACACAAACGGTCTATTCTGGGAAAATACGCGTATTTTAAACAGGACAAATATTGGTTAAATATACATAAGACAAAATCCCATTACGAATTGTTACTAGACACGTAAAGTATTTCCATCGTATCGTTAGCGACAAGCTAAACTGAGTATAACATAGAATCATGGCATTCCCGGTAAAACGTACAAATAGCCACAATGACATCATTTAGCGCTGCCCCTTACTGCCTTTGGAAATATGGAACGCCGCTATAATTAGAACACACGGGACGCAAGAATTTGTTCAATGTATTCATGTGTTCGCTGATTTTTTCATCGTGATTCTGTCGCTTTAAATCCGTCTCAGTTGAATGTTATTCGTGTGAAAAAACAATTTTTAGGTTCGTTGAATGAACATCTTCATGATTAAGTATATCCTCGTCTAGTATGACTTAGGCTTTGTTTAAATTTGAACATCATATACCTATTACATCATGAATATTCTTACATTCATTTTTAGTTTTAGCTTTAATTCTATCATGTCTATACCTACAGAGTTCCTCTCACCATCACTAATAACCATTAGTTACTGTAAATGTAGGCAATAAAAAAATATTATATTTATAACTATTAATGAAAAATGTAGCATACTTTTAAAATACGTACTACCTACGCAGTTAAATGTACAAAAATCTGTACATTAAAACTAGACTTTTACAAATGCCTAAGTTACAATTTATTGGGACGACTCATGGGATATCCTAGCAAATCAAAAATTAGTCAGAGCCAGTATGTATAGCACGTATGATGCAGAAGAACAAACTCTTGTCGAGAAGAAGAGCGAAAACTCTTGTCCATCGAATAAACATTTCGAAAGGAATTGAACTTACAACCTCCAACTCAACAGTTAGTCTAAACTCATTACTAAAACTACACACCAGTCATATATGAGGAGTCCGTGAATCGTATACTACAAAAATCCAAAGTGACAGATTTAGGACTAGAGAAGGACAGTCAAATCTTGAATGTGGATGTCGAATGGAGATTTGGAAATCTTAAATGGAGATTCATGTGAATTTCCTATTGGGAAATAAACTAGTGTTAGATGCAAACATTTTATTTCAATGTATAAAATATATAATGTCCTAAATTCATACCGATTCTTCATTTTCACTCGTTCTCGTTGGTTCAATTCGTTATTTTACCCTGATATCCTCTTATCTTAATGTCTTTTGATTCGAATTATCACTGACTATAGCTAAGTCCGTGATCACGGGACAGTTACTCCTAGGACAATCCTCCGTCCGATTCGAACCGATCGATGACTTGATAGCGTACCAAGCTTTGGTCAAAATACCCATCAAGCTGATGACGGAAAGACCTAAAAGAAATCCCTGAAAAGAAAATGATACATCTATTAAAAATAAAATAAAAATTGTTCTTGTATGCTATCAGACAGTACCGTAACCCGTCATCAACATCATCAGCCTATCTCAGTTCACTGTTGGACATAGGCCCCTCCCAATAAGCGCCATCGCGAACTGTCCTCGGTTTGCCGAGCCAGCTTCTGCCTGCAGCCTTTCGCAGATCGTCATCCCACCTACCCGGAGGCCGTCCTACACTACGTTACACTAATGTAGCCCGTGCAAATCTGCAACTAAATTCTAACAAATCTAAGGCACTACTCTAATTCAACGATGGATATTCTCATAAGATTCTATTCAATAACATACCGGTTTTTACATCCCGGAGATTTTAAACAAAGCAATTCATACAAAACTTTTCCATCGTAACGCTTCTAAATAAACATTTCCAATTAGATTTACGGTGGTGTGTTCACTATATCATTTAGATGGAAATATCCAATGCCTTACAGTGTCTCTCTTAACCGCTCAGCTATTACTACCCCGTATTACTACTATGTAGTATTTATTTATCCCTTCTCGTCATTAACCGTAAAAAGACATGAAAGAATATTTTAGGACTGGAGAAGACAGACGAGAGCACTTGCTTTACATATCAACCGAATCACGGAATTGGTCAAGATAAATGGCAAATTCGCGTTTAAGTTCCAAGCAATCCTAGTTAAATTGGTAATGTACTGCATCGAGGGGTTCAAGAATCGTTTGGGTATAAGTAGAGGTGACCGATTTGCGTGCTAATGTAGATAGATGTTTTATTTCGAAGGTAGCCGCATCGTCACATTTTGGCGGGGTGCCAGTGACGGAGCCATGGTGAGCGCGAACCATGGACATGTTCACGCGATGACTCAGCTATGACGTCTTTCATCATCTGGACGTCTCAATCAACATCCACCGTGTTGAACGTATCAAACTACAATGTATGTTGACATTATAATATGATTGTTCAGTTTATATGTTAATACAAAGGTGTGACTATATCGGAATAACCTAGTGATCAAATGTAATTTTTAGGTTTTTTAGCAGTGTTAGGTTAAGAATTCACCCGCTCATTCCGGGGGTCCTGGGTTTAAATCCATGGAGCTTACCTCTTTACAAAAGTGCGTTTTAAGTATAAATATCACTTGCTAAAGGTGAAGAAAAACATCGTGAGGAAACCTGCACACACCTTAGAATATATAAAAAAAAATCGGAAGCGTGTGAAGTTTGCCAACCCGCCCTTGGTCAGCGTGGCAGACTATGGCCTTAACCCTCTCATTATGAGAAGAGACCCATATTCCAACAGTGGAATGATAAAAGGGTAAATTATTACTATTATATTTATTGTTATGTTTTCCATATAAAATATTACGTACTAAGCACCAACAAGCAGGCATTATGTTGGCTATAAGAAATTAAACATACATATATCAGTACAATTGACGAAAAAACAGACGTGTTTTGATTAATTCAGTCGTATGGTATATTTGTCAGTCATACAGTGCAAAAATAAATGAAAACTGACTATACTTCCACCGAGATCAGACAAGAACAGATTCCAATCGTAATTGTAGCGTTCCTCGTACACCGACACCATCATGCTGTTGAAATGTATGTGCACCTAGAAATAAACAAATATTTGAGCGCAATAATAAACAACTTCCGCCAACCATTCATCGCGGTACAAATATATCTTTATTTACTTTATTAAATCGGCGCAATCACGTTGATGATCATTATTACAATAACAGTTAGTCAGTTGATTTTAGTTCACTAATATTTACTGAACTGATTCAAAGTTGACACTTGGTTGGAAGAAGCATGCTTTTTCCAACAAAATATAATAATTTTATAACTATTAATGGTTTGCCTAGTAATATTAAACTGGTATATTTGTCCTAGTGACCATTAGCCTGGAACTCTATTGGCTAGCATGATTAAAAGAACCTTATAAATACCTGTGTGAATAACGCAGTATGCATGGTGGTCATGAGCCATTGGTTCTCCATCGAGTCCCATTTGAAGAAACTCTGCCTGTCAGCCACGAACGCGTTGTATAGGTAAGAACGACAGATCCTGGGACAGCCGGCGTAGTCGTGATTCTGATACGTGCTGGAAAAAGTTTTAACTGTTCTCGGTTAACATAATAAAAACTTCTGGTTTGAAATAACAACTCTAATTTAAAAAATGTTAGAACCCAAGAGACATTTACAATTATTACATGAAGAATCGTAAAGCAGTCCAATCAAAAAATATGTATCACCATTCATATCTTCAAATTTTACACTTCAAACTTTAACAGCCTCAACGTATGTATTTACTGGCCTGACAATAATCATGTGGATTTCCATTTTTCCGGCTAACAGTAGAAGAAAACTTACTGAATATAACTGGAAATAAGGTCAGCCATATCTTCAAAATTATTGCAATGAGGCAACTCGCTTTCCATCCAGGGTCCCGAGCATCCTGCCTTCGACGTCACCAGGTTCCAAACATATTTGTTTGTGCACTGGAATGGGTAAAAATAATATAATATGAAAGCAAAATAAATGCTTTGTGACATTTTATTTGCTACATTGTGAACACTCCTCTCGTCAATAAAATATACTTAACGATAAAATCATTCCATCAAGAAAATTACCATTAGAACATACTGTAAAAACCTTACCAATATTTCTCTGATTATTATTAATTGTAAAAGGGTTTATTTTTTTCTTTGCCAATGAACATAAAAATAGTTTTGGTAGACTTGATGTATCCTTTCGTCACATTCGTCATATAATTTTTAACACATTGTCATAAAATCATAGGATCCTGACTCAGACATTTGGTAACATCTTCGGTTAATCATGTCTGATTAACTCGAACAGTAGCATGTTGATAAGGTTGCAGGAAAAATATTGATATACCTCCTAAACATTCAGTCATATTAATCTCTTGTATCGTAACATCCTCTCGCCTTTTCGTTCTCCTATCCTATGCCATCATGGGGCAGTCTCAGAGCGCAGCTCGGACCTAGGACTCGCCTTAGTGGGTTCTGCTCATAATCCACACTGATCGCTGTATCAGGTAGCCTAGTTAAGATACAGCTAAATGACCTAGAAGCAGATGAGCAGATAATGAGCAAAACATCTTGTACTTACATAATTAGTGCTGTAGTCCATCTCATTTGTACAGGGATCATCATCAGCGCTGATCTTTATGTACTGGTCCACTGTTAGCTTAACGTCTACGGACTCTCCGTTGTTCACGTATAAGTAGTCTACCAGACCGCCGTTATAGACTTCCACTTCTGAAGAATTGAGAATGTTCGCTGAATGTTTTTATGGGCGAAACATTAGCTTCGGCTTCTACAGTATAGTCAAAGCAATAGCAAAAAGAAACCTTATGATAATTTATTTTTATTATGATAATTTTTTTTTTATTCTATAAAAGTATTCATGACAATTTTGTTTATTGTCGATGTGGATGTTTAGTTAAATTATTCGCTTATATATAAAGATAACATTTAGATTTTAAATCTTTTTTTAAGACAATAAATGTTGAGTTAGCCAAGTTGTTTTAAAAAATATTAATATGCCAGCAGTGAACGATACGTTGCAAAAAGAAAAACACAATTTTGAAATTCGTACTGCAATGAAAACACCGGCTGTTGACAAGCATGCAGGTAAATATGAAAATAACGAATATCATCTGCCAGTGCTACTCGCGTACTGCAACAATGTTTATGTAGACGCGTCTAAATTAAACCATGAAGCCGACTACCGCAAACTATATTTCACTACGTCCTAGTTGGATAACTTAATCATTTCATACAATATAATCTAGCGATAATTTCTCTCTAACAAAGTAACTGTGCCTACTTTTGACACAACCTTGTTTTCAAATAAGCGCAGCTACTGAAAATAAGTAATTCAAAGCCAAATGTATTTTTAATATTAGCCTAGATTAAATGACTTGTAAAGCAAGACAATTATCCTTGAAACTGAATTGATGATACCAAGTCGTCTACAGTCTACACACAGGAACTCGTAATTAGCTGACGTGTTGCTGGAAAGTAACCAGAACACGTGAAACGTCAGAATGGCATTCGAACTGCATGTGACGTAGATTCGAGCGCGGTTTTATGGCTTCATTCACATTAGCTGATCCGGTATGCAAGAAATTGCACGGAAATAAATAATAAAACTCTGAATCAGTACCGACCATTGAACGAGATTCAATTAAAAATAAAAATTCAATTAAGTATTAAAATAAAATTCAATAAACGACAGTTTATATTATACAAAATATGCATTAACCAATTCCGATACAGATACAGAAGTCGTTGATAAGCTGCAATAGAATCTTGAAAGCATTTGCTTGTTTCCGAATACTCAGTGGAACTCATAATCATCAAACAGAACTAAAGTTCAGAGAAATACTTTGCCACAATAATTGATAGCTTTGAAACACGTTCTATCATGCTGTCATGAAGTATAAATGTAAGTATATATGTAAGTACTTCAAGTAGTTGAATTTTAATTTCATTGGAAACGATGGCCAACCTGTGTATGGTTCCCTCATATAATGCACGCGGACATGGTAACCAGGTGGGTAGGAACTGATGCTGGAATAAATATCAGAATTTGTGTGGTGCAAAGTGACAGAGATCCCAGAAGCCTGCGTGGCACGGTTCACTTGGACTGTTGGGGAGAGAGTGTAACATCGACCGGAGATCAAGCCGAGAGTAGAAGTTAAGTTCAGATCTGGAAGAAAAATACCTGGCACTAAATTTGTTTTAATGACTTACAATGCCAATATCTTTAAACTAACTGGAAGAAAAATCATTTAGATGGGTAGCTATATAATTAACCTATGGGTATAAGTGATCGTATTAATTATTAGGCTATTAGAAGTTGTCACTATTCCATCCCTTGACATTAAAAGATGCGACAATAAGCTATTATTGTTACAAGATAGTATTCGCATTTTAAAAATATAAATAAACTTAATATTGAAATCTTTTAAAAGTAACGTCATTATTTAGGGACAGTATAAATATGTAGAGTAGCATGATAAAAAGAATAAAAGTTCAATGATTTTAGTTCTGGTGAAAATATAAGTAATTATAAAAAATACAAGGCGAAATTAAAGTCAATTAATAATCCATTTTATAAATAATTATATAATTATTTAGAAGAAAAAAACAGGATACGGGAGAGGACTATGAATATAATTTCTTCTGCAATCCTTGCAAGATGATAACAACGAAAATGTCTACAAAACCTATATAAACATCCGATCTTGAGATCGGAAACACTTTAAGCACTGAACTTACTGTCAGAAAGTCCATTCAAAGTATATTGCAAGAAGTACTCTTGGTCATCATATGTAATTTCATCCCATAATTTCTTCAGAGATGTTTCGGAGAAGTTAAAATTAACCCAAGTGTGAACGAACCGAGGATGGGTGTAGAGTCCGTACTCCTTAAAGAAAAGGTAGTAAAATCATCGTTTGTGAAGAAATCATTCTTATTTTCTTTAGAATAGCTACCACCTATCTATAATCTAAAACCTACTGAATACGCCCTCTTGGAAATATGAGCAATTCCTTTTAAAATTATACCTACATCGCAGGTTACAGGACGGGAAAGGGTCTATTATACGGTATAAACGAATTCATGGGTTTTGTATTAAATCAATAAATTCTTCTTAAATTCGCGTTCACGGATCGCGAGCGCGCACCATTTGAAAGTCTCTATTGGTGCAGCAGGAGGTTGTCAGTCACAAAATGACCATAACCAACTGATCCATCTTAGCTTCATACAGATTATTAGATATATTTATCTCTAAGATAAAACTTCACTTGTATTTTCAGGGTTACATAAATCACTACTTTTACACGAATAATATGTAGCTAATGTTTCACAAATGTCTGACGGATTAGCATTTCCATTTGCATTTGCATTTACTTACAATTAACTTTTCCATCTTGTACGGCGGCTCCCGGCAAAACGTCACACTTGGATATGCTATGGTCTTATTGAAGTCAAAATGGGTATACGTCGTTACAGGAGTGTTGATCAGTTTGCGCACACATACTGTTATCTACAAAAAATAAATTACAAGCAAAATATGCATCAACATTGTACATAAAATCTCTACCTGTACACTTTTTTAGAAAATATTCCAGTAAGAAGGAAATACGGGAAGGCGTTATCGATGATGAGACAAACATCGGACAACCTCACGGTAAGAATATAAAAAAATCCTTCAAATATACATCGAAATATCGATGTGTAAGAACAGTAAGTATATTAAATTGAAAATGAAAGAAACTATTGAAGTAACAAACAACCAAATAATTTATGATTACAAACGCCTACTGCGTGGGATGACGATATTTGAAAAATTGTGTATAATGACACCTATTAGGGAAAGTACACATTCAGGAGCAGACTGAGATAGGCTGAAGATGATGCTGATTATTATAGTGTTAAGTTTAAAAAAAAGACACTTAAAGATGAAGGAAATACATGTCTCCACCGCGATCTTGTTGCAAACGGCGAAAGCTCATGAGGAAGGACCTTGTACAGGTCCGAAACTAGTCGGTCTATCACGAAAAACGTACGAGAGTTAGGGCAATACATAATATATACTCACAAAGAACTACAAATTTAAGGTCAAAAGAAAAGCTATTAATGTATCAAACGTTAACGAGCAGCTATAATCGTTATTCCATTATTTTATTTCAATAAAAAACAAATGATTGACCCTGCACGTCATTATTGGAACTTCCTTTTATGTTCTTATTTCGTATACCAATTGAATAATTTATACAACAAAGATACGATTTTTAAACAGTATTTCTCAAATGAATGAATCGATTTGTAAAAAATGGTGCATTTTCAATGCAGTTTTTTTTAGGACAATAAATAGGTCCTGTGTATAAAATCTATCAAATAAAAATTTTAAAAGTTATTTAAAAAAAAAAAGAAAAATTTCGACAAAATTTCTTAACGATATCTCTCGAAAAAAAACCAATAGACTTCGATAATATTGATGGAGTTCGAAGCAGCTAAGTAGCTCTAAGTTTCAAAAAAAGGTTAAGAGCTTATTAGTTTTAATAATGGATTGCTCGAACTATTCAAAAGTTGTATAAAAAATATAAATGTAAATATAAATAAAAAATTTTTTTTTTGTTGTTTAATATAAGTATATTTTTACCCACCTGCTGTACTACAATGATCATGCAGACAATTACAAGCAACGTCTTCAACAGGTTTGGTCCTTTTAAGCAATGCCCACAACGTTTTTGAACTGTTTTCCACTTGTCCATGACCTTAAGATATAAAGAAATTTTTCTTTATATAAATATTTAAACATTTTAACAAACCAAATGAAAGAAAATATCGGTAATGTCAAAATTATAAAAAAATCCCATGTGTTTTCCTTTAGTCTATTAGAGAATAAATTACCATCTTGACAGGGCACCGGTCGTTCTCGTTTCACTTCCTCTTGAAAACCGCACAAGAATATTGTTGTACTTCTGTTTCGTAGATAAAAAAGTACATAGACAAGGATATTGACTTTGAGTTTTGGAAAACTCTTACCTACTTATTATATTGGCGTGTAAATTCCAAAAACAAAGAACTCACCCGAACATAAAACGTAAAGTTATGAAAATAGACAGATATTCTGTTTTTTAGAGGAAAACGAATATTAAGGGGGATTACAGGCAAATATAATATAAGATGAACTGGAAGCTGTTTTGGTTTTATGTATTATAAAATATAAAACACATACCCTAGATCCAAAATAAATAGACGTCATCGCAAATGGAATTTTTTCACTACATTTCTGTATGTCTACCAATATCATGTTCTCACAAATTGTTTGTGGGTTTTCATGTTATTATAAAGGCATGGTATGATGACTAAGCGCTGTTATATATATACATAGCATTTAGATAACAATATCGGGACATACTTAATAAATACCTTATTGATTTATTTCGTCCTAGATTTGATAGTAACAAAGCATATTTATGTTGGGCAAATTGGTGGCGTAATTGCTAGTTTGATTTATTGCGAATTTGTTACATTATGTTATCTGTGTGTCATCTTTATTATTATTATCATTACAGATAGTACCTGAAATATAGAAAATTGATACAATGATAAAAGAATCCAGCCATTCCTAAGCCATTTGAAAGGTTTACGTTTTGTTAGGCCACTGTAGGCTTAAGACAGACTAGACTTCCTCATGCCAACCCTAGCCAGGCCTTAATACCTTGGACTAAAATCATTAGGTAAAAAAGAGATACAAATAGGAACATCTAATATAATATAGACAATTGTACGTAATATCATAAAATAATTTTTCATGCTTTATTTCTGTGAGATCTGTGGTATTCCCTCGACAAGTAGTTACACCACGGGAATTTTAAGTCCCCCGTAATCTATATGAGCAACCTAAAGTGTATTTACGTTTGAATCGATTTATTTTCAGGCTTCAAAAGCGTTTTTCGATGATTTACAGTCAGAGAAATTAGAAAATATTTGAGACCGGTAAAGAGGTCATCAATCAATCAGTTTATTTAAATAACTTCCAAGTCCATCACAGTTAGGAAGCTAAGCGCCAAAAATAAATGTAAAAGACGTTTGGAATTCAACCGTAGATTATTTTTGAGTTAGAATCGCCTGCCATCTAGTGAGTACTTTTTACACTTTCTTAACCAAACAACCAATTCACTGCAATAGCAAAATTCGTAATATCGATAATAGATGGCGCTGAACATATATTTGTTACAACTAATTATTATAAGTTTACACTGATACTGGCTGTAATGATATTTTATAACGTATGGTAAGCACAAATAAAAACTATTAAAGCTTTCAGCATTTATTAATATTTACAAACAAACATGTTAACTTTAATGCTAAGTCACTTACAAATATCACTTTCGAAGCGCCACGGACTTGAAATAAGTACACAATAAACATCATCAAACACTTACTTAAAATCATAATACACAATCACAATAAATAATACGGTAACATGATATAAAAATTACGTCTTTGCGTATACTTAAAGTACATTGTATATTGTGAAAACTGCCTTTTGTTTAGTATTACATCGGGCTATTATTTTACAGAACAAAACTTCTTGCAGTTCCATTACAATCAAATATTTGTACAGAGGCTTGTTGAATTCCAAACACGTTTATTAAGGCACCACAGAATTTACTTTGCATATTAATTAGAATTTCTGCATTATAGCTAAACGTGGACATGTTTACAAGTATGTACATTAAAACAGTTTCATAATAGGTAGGTACATTTTCATAGAACTACATATAAACAGTCGATATATTTTTGCGGTTTAACTTTGCAATGGGTAATTCATTTTGAAAACATTTTAAATAATTACGACTAAAATATAACCTCAAAATGAACAAGAAGAGTACCTACCTAAGTGTTACGATTACTGATTTCATACATTTAATAAATTTGGAATTGGAATAAATTATAATTGGAATAAATTTGGAATGTTTATGAAGTAACACTAATTATTATAAATAAGAATCCGTCTTATAGAAAAGATACATGCAATATGATTTAATTTCTTTAACACTCTTTGTAAACTTAATAAGATTCAACGTCTCTCAACAGTAAAGCTTACTTTTATCATCAATCATATTTTTAAACTGCAATCAAAAGTCAAATTAATGAAATTAATCAAATCAATCAAATTGCTGCAGGCAATAAGCTCTCCTTGGATTTCGATTAGATAGCATAACTGCTACACTTCTCATTGCTGCTAGGCAGCAATGCATACGAACTAGTTGCATACTAAGGCACAACGGGCGCTAGTTATAAAACTTATCCTGAAGAAAAGTGTTGCATATGGGACATGTCCGATGTCCGACAAAAATTTACTTTTCATTCCTTACGACTATATTGATTCAATAAATAGAGGGTCAGCAGAACCCAAGGAATGTCATTAACTTAATATACAACATGTATATTCAAAGTGCAATAAGCAATAGGCTCAAATATATTTATGACCTAAACTCCCTTCAGTCTATTTTATTTTATAAACAGCTGAGTGTTCAAGCAGTATGAGGTCAAACCTTGGGTTTAAACGTCCCGGAAGATACGTGACATGGTCCAGTGTTTGCTTAGGCACGAGTGACCCCTAACCCGGAAACTATGTTTTATATATAATATAAAAAGCGTTTTCTTGGACCGGAATTGAAGCATTATTTTCATATTATTAGTCACAAATAGCAAAGACATATAGAACACCATCGAACTTATAGATAAAGCAATCATTAACCTAACAGCTCCATCTCTGCCCAAAGATGATATTTCAACACGAAATTGGGCCAAAAGCAAGTTCGAAGTTATATAAAAAAAATGTGTGTAAGTCAAATCTATATAGGTAGTGGGTACTTTCGAAATACTTCTTACTTTGAATCCGATGTAAAGTTTGTCGTGTTAAACAAAATATCATTAATGGTCCTGTTAGAGTTCTTTAAAATAAACAAATATGATGATTCTGGAAGCGATGTGCTGATGCTGTGTCGAGAAAATACTGGGTATACGAAATACCCCATATCTAGCTAACATCTAACACGTCAAAATGATTTAGAAAGTTATGCATCTTATGAACAATACATAATTCTCATGGTCAAAATTTTTTTCACGCAAATATACTAAATGAAGTCAATAAGACAATAGTAAAGAACGATAAAGAAACTGCCTCTGAACTAGATTTGGGATTGATCTTAGCTGCGATCTTATCCGTGAAGTTCTTGAATTTATTGGCAAACTTGTCCAAAATGTCGGATCGAGCCGTTACATCGCAAGCGGTATGGCTTATCGCTCTAAGAACGGGCGCATAAAATACTCTAAAGTTGACATCATTAGGGTCCAACTTCGCGTACATCCAAATTGGCAACCTATTGGAAAGAATCCAAAGATTCTCTTTATAATCCACCTTTATATCAGTTGGGTATATCATTTTAGTATCATCCATGTAAATACGACCCTGGTTTTTCATTATGTACTCTTTGTTCGTTGTCCGCCAACACGCCACAGCGTTCAAATTGACTAAAGAGTAGAAAAGAACACCCGTTTTTGGATCTACGAATGATGCACTGGATTGGGCATTGGGACCTCTACTTCCTAATAGTTTAAATGCATTAAAATTGTTGTCCGCAACAGACTGATTTCTTAGGTATTCTGTGGAAACTGCAAATTCGTTGTAGCTGGCCATTGGGTGGAAATACAAAGTGCTGTAATTATCTGGATTGGGTGCAGATAAACCCAACCCAAAAATAGCATCGGTCCAGCTGAAGTTGTGGCCCTTAACATTGAAGTCACACGCTAAAGGATCAGGATGAAAATAGTGGTGGGTTATCCTCCAAGATTCATTTTTCTCCCAGGAATAAACAACAATTCCCGCTTTACCTAAGTCTCCGGCGTATGCATAAGTTTTGTCGCAATCTGTGTCTTCGACTGCGATGTTAGCGAATCCCGAGTCTTCTTTGACTTGGTCAGCCGGAAAGACGTATTTCCTGAGTAAATTATCAGACTTCAGGTCGTATACAATAATGGCAGGTGGATATTTCATGGTGTTTGTGT
>DWME01004216.1:0-16702 GCA_018244795.1 Parelbella ahira ahira
CGACATAATAATTAAATAATTCGATTGTTCTAAGCGCCTGCCGCCGTGGGTGGCCGCGGCGATCTCGCTGAGATCACTAAATGGGTAATTACACGTCATGTTCTGGGTTCTAATAATAATTATGGGAACTATCTGAATGGAGACGTTATGGTAATTATAAGATTTAATATAAGATTTATAATATTAAATTTAATAGTAAAATATATTATAAGGCATCCGGAACGTGCTAATTGAGGTAGAAATCACTATAAATAATCATACGAGTACATTACCGCAGTACCTGCGTCTACACCTGATTTTATTTATTTTAACTATCGCTAAATAATTTGGCAATAGAGATACTACAAAATTGTAGAAAAATTGTACAGGTGTCTGTTATGTGCATGATGTACAAACCTTAGATGTCCTTATGAAGAAAAAACTTTGAGCCTTCTACACTCTCGAGCGCCCATTTTGAAGACTTCTGACTTCATAATTAGCGAGTACTGGACCCACTTGCTCAAAATGTACAGGTCTTACTCTATCTCAGCCACTGCATCCATTAATATTTTGATTGTATATCTGTTTTATTATTTAAACCAATGCTCTTTTTCAAACAAGGCATTTTTCTACTTATATGAAGATAATGACGTGCATTATCTGTATATATATGTAAGTACATAGTATTATCTATTGTACGGCTTTCAATCTGGCAATATTTTGACAATTAAGAAGACCTTTCAGAACAATAAATTTCGTGCAATCAGATCCATACTTTTTTATAGATACATAAATCGTATTTTACAATATAGGTAAAAAAATGAGCGGAATATTGACGAAAGTTCGAAGTCTCCCATCGCAGTATCCCTTGATCCGGGGGATGGTTTCTTACGCCATAATCTGGCCAAGTTGTAGCCTCGTACAGGAATATCTGGAACATGGGACCAGTGTGGAGGACGCGGACTGGTCCCGGGCGGCTAGGTTTGGCGTGTTCGGAACTTTCTTCATGGCTCCTGTGTTCTACGGCTGGATGAAATACAGCGGACGATTTTTTAAAAAGAAAACTCTGGCTACAGCCGTGACCAGAGCCGTATTAGAGCAGGTATTGTTATTAAGATCTACAAACATAAATAATTGTTATGACTAATGCTCTTTTCGACTACCCCGTGGCTTTAGAGTAACGTGGCAAATTGTAATTGTTATTTTTTAACTTCAAATTTCCAGTATGAGCTTGGACTCTGGTTTTGTGTACAGTGTATGGCTGTAGGCACACCCCCAAATCCATGTAACCTGTAACATAAATGTTCAATCGTGAGAATGTATTATAACACTCCTCTTCCTACCTATTATGCAATAAATTCTTTATTTGAAATCTATTACAGGTATCCTATTCACCAATAGCTATGGCCTATTTTTTCTTCGGTATGAGCCTTCTAGAAATGAAACCGATAGATGTGTGCGTAAACGAGGTGAAGGAGAAGTTTTGGCCGACGTACAAGATAGGCGTGGTCTTCTGGCCAACGGCGCAGACGCTGAACTTTTACTTCGTATCGGAGAAGAACAGAATTGTGTTTGTGAGTGCGGCCAGCTTCGTTTGGACTGTGTACCTGGCGCATATGAAGGCGAAAGAGCAGAAACTTGGTTTGCTGCAGAGTCCAACAATAACTGGTGGTGAAGTTGAACACAAACCTAAAACCGCACATTGAAATTTTTATGACCGTTTGACAGAAACTAAATCTTTAAATTAATACAATTTTTTTATCAATAATATTGTACTACCATAATAATATTATTTTATTACGAGTACCGTAGATGCATTCGTCGACTATGCCCCATGTAAAATTTTCGTACGTACTGTTTTTATTCGGTTCCACATCGCCAAAGCTTGATTATAGAATATCGCTATTTGACATTAAACTTCGCCGATGTATTGTTATTAATTTTACAGATTCTTTTCATTTATTTCATTATTTCGTTGTTTTATTCATTTATTCAATCATTCATTAGTTTATTCGTTTCATTTATTCAAACTATTTCCATGATTTGATATTTAATTAGAAATAAGGCGTTGGAAAGATATTAATACATTATGAAAGTATACTTTCATTATTACATGCTTGAGGCTAGTTTGATCCAAGTGAAACGTAGGTGCAAAGGTTGTCAAAGAGAGCCGTTGGTTACGACAGGTTCAGTAGGATAGTGGGTACTGAACTTAACTGCTAAGCCCGGGATAGTAAATCTCTTTCATTAAACTAAATCTATCATTCTATTACAGTGTTAGGAAAACGTTACGGATGATATTTTAGGTAACCTTAAAATTATTTCAGTAATATTCTCTAAGGCGTGTCTCTGCCAGTGCGCACTGGCCAGCGTCACCTATTACGGTGTTCTGATTTTTACGATTTTTAATATTATTACAACATTCGCTAGCAATGGCGCTTTTCATTCAATAATGTATATCATACACCGTCCCCATTTCTGTTGATTATACATTTTGTTACTTTTCGTCTGTTATCTATAACGCTTATTGTTAGATAAAAGCTGATCCCATCAAAAGCAGTTTCGACTTGAGAAGTTCGATTGCATTATATTTTTAAAACTTCACGGCAGGTTATCGCCGAGTGTGGCTAATGGTAGGTACTTTTGAATGGCATCTATAAACAACCCCATCCAACCCGTCGCATTCTCCGTTTTTTTCGCTTCCAAAAGCACAAAAAGACATTTATAGGAATTAATAATGAGAATGGATTTTATGAAGTTATTTTTATTGGTGTCGTTAATCATGTTTTGTCAACGCCGAGTTATGGTCGCGTTGGCCCAAGATTTTTTTTGTCGATGCCACTGATTGCCATAATCGATTTTGTTATTATTTATACGACTATTCGCAGTCGTTTGTTTTTTGTTTGTCGAATGGTTTATTAATGAACATTTTTGTTTGTAACGATAAAGATCGAAGTGATCGAAGTATGTAGGTAACTAAAACACGAGACAGCGCAAGTGGTGATCCTTTCCTATTGGATCCTATCCTATCCAAGTGGTGGTCCTATCCTATTTTAAAAAACGTTGTTGTTCTCTTCAGACATTGTTGTGGTTACCTATTATGAAAGCATTCGTTACGATGGAAGTGACATCTGTCGGCTGCGAGCGCGATAGTGGAGTCATTGTGTTTGATGAAGTTGTGCTAGCTCCATTGAGGTAGTGGCCAGAACCGTTGACAATGTTATTAGTGTAAACTGTGCCAAAGTGTTATCTATTTACAGTTGGTGGAAGCGCAGCGGATTAATTATTATCAATTTGAATGTAAGTCACGATTGAGGGAAGATGGAAAGTAGGTACTCCATTTCGAAGTAAAATATCCTGGTATCTGATTAACCATTTACTATCTGTCTAATCTTAGTATAACGGGGTTCTTTTTTCATCTGCAACATGTCTGCAGAATTGACTATAATTATTATGACCAATGCATTTGACAGACACGTGTAAGATATAAAAGTAATTAAACACGATACACTTCTAATAAAACGAAAAGTTCGTTACCTCTCTAAATAGAGCTGTAGAGCGTTTTGACAACGTTTATAACTCTACATAATTACCATCACAATGAGATTCGCTCGTGAAAAACAAGAACGATTAATTAGTCCGATAATATGTTGTATCGTCGCTACCGTCTCGATTTAAACATTTGGGCCACAAAAGGGCCGAAACAGGTCCTTTTTCACTTAACGATCTCCAGTCAACGCTACCAAAAAAATCGCTAAAAAACCTCACGTACCTGACCCTTAGCTGGATCTCCACAAAGAGGTTACAACACATGCCTCAAAATCTTTGCAGAAATTCTGGATATTTCTAAAGTAGAAATCTACAACCAACAAACTCATCTTGAAATAAAATATTTATTTCAACGATTTAATGATGAAGGGATTGTAAAATGATAATGTTGATAAGCCTAGTTACCAGTAACTGCAGCTAATCAATGTTTGGGTCACCTACTTACAGTTAGTTATGACTTGATCAGAGAAATATATTTTTCTCGGCGTAGATTTATAATTTTAGTTTATTAGCTATTATTAATAATGGATATCGGTTTGTTAGTGTTCGAAACGTGAACTAAATTATTATTCGAGACTCGGGGAGAATGATAAAGATGATGATGATAATTATGGTGATGATTTTAATGGTGATGGTTTTTTTATTACGAGTACAATGTAGCATCAAGTTTGTATGATACATTAACATAACATCATAAAATCGAAAATCTCCGAACTATGTAGGTATGTTTTAATTAAATCTCTAATTTTAATCGCCGAGTTATGTTCTGAAACTGTTGGTCCGATCAGAGTTATTTCATAAGTTAGTCGATAATTTTAAGCAATTATACCTACTTTTGAATGGTTATATGTACTCGTAAATATACATATATAATCAATAGTTTTACATAAACGTAAATTGGAGCGTGCTTTGATTAGTAAAGGAGTCTCTGCGTACCCTTTAAAATACCTACAGGCGCAATCTTATATTTACATACGGTTCATGAATATCATATTCACAGCTATAACGTTGAATAGGTAATATGTCAGTACAGAAACATATATGTGCCTGTTAACCATAAAATTTAACTAAGCTGTCAAAAGTATTCGCTAAATTTAGAGAACCTATATCATATATTATCGACATACAAAAAAATATACAACGTAATGCGAATGTCCATTGCTTTTCATATTTTTATTGAATATACAAATATTTTAGAACCTCATATACCTGATCGCGCATATCTGATCGCAAAGTAGGATCGAGAGCTTGCATTGTGGTAACAAACTGCCAGCTAATCTACATGCCTAAACACATATAAATACATTATTTTTATAGATATGCTACTCGTATCTACTCCCATACACAGAACAAAGACTAATGCTCATTAAACCACTGTCCACAATAAAAATACATTTGAATATCAAAAAGTCCCGGGTAGGAACTGAATCCACGACCCCCGGCTTAGCAGGCAAACTAACCACAGCACCAAGGAGCCAGTTAATATAGCTAACAGCTTAATATCAGCTTGCTTATAAACGCCGCCGTTGATTACATTAGGGCTCATCTAACAGTGCTATTGAACAACTATCAGGCTAACGAGTTCAAAACAATTCGCACGCAATACAGGAGTTTGGAGTGATCGATTGTAAAGTTGAACCTCTCATTGACCGGTTTCTCAACAGCTTGTAGTTGATACAAGCTTCAAGTAAATTTAGTACGCTTCAAAAAGCTATTAGAAATTTCGCTCATTTGCGACTAGAATGCTGGGTATAGTATGTCAAAAACACTGTCTTTCAGAAAACTGTTCTGAAAGTTTGAAAACATAATTATTTTATGACTATTATAATAGGTATAATCATAAAATAGTCTATAAGTCGTATAATAACGATTTATTATCCTGTACCTACTTATTATTATAAAATTTTTTTACGGTACGGCTACGAAATCGGTGTAATAATAATCATTTTAATATTATAACCTTTAATTAAAGAATTCTTAATTGGAAATTCATAAATTTTAAATTGAAACTATTTAGTAGTTTGGGATTAGTCTTTTTATATATTAATTTATTTAATCGTCATTTTTTATCTTATTTACGGTTAGGTGTACCAACGTCAAATTACAACGACATTGCCACCTGTTAGGAGTTCCCGCCAAGTTTACCCGTTAACTGACAATAACTACAGAACTAACGAGTTACCCGACTGAACTGCGGTAAAGCTGCCCGCGTTGTCACTAGCAGATGTTTAAGAGCTCACCGCATCCCAACCAGGTGCCAGGACCACAGGTGTTTTGTTACGAAAATAAAATAAAAGCTTACTAAGGTATATTACTTATTACTATTTTTTTTATTATGCAGAGAACCCAGTATTCATGGCAACCCACGGACATTCAATCAGTCTCATACAAATTAGAGGCTCTAAGATCCACAACGCCCTATCAAAGATGATGGTGCTTCCATCTATGCGACAGTGCTGCCATCTGTTTTGACAACATTGTGACCCCTACCCACAATAAAGTACGCTCGAGTGAGGATGGTAATACTATATAACTGAAATGTTACGTGATGCAGTGATGATTGAAGTCTACATTCTCGGAGAATTAAATTATGCATTTCTTTCCAACTGTACGAAGATTATGGAATTAAACAATATTTTATAAAATTATGTTGGGCTCGGTGTACGGCAATGGGCTCAAACCCCTACTGCACTAAGCCTATTACATACTAAACTGGTACAACAGCAGTACTACAGTCGTTTGCCTACCCTTTGGGAAATACACACGTGATGTTATGGTTTTTACTTTATAAGACGAATAACATATACATATGTGTACATAGTAGACCATGAATATAACAATGCTCTCGCCACTACTGGATCCGTACTCGAACATTGGCTGTGTTTGTATAAAAAAATCAATTGATGTAGGGGAATATTCGCTGGAACTTATCAAGGGGAATCACTAAAAGGCCTGCCTCACATTTACTGGCAATTGCTTCTCAATACGGTTAGCATAAAAAACTAACTTGGCAAAAAACAACTATATTTTGGCATCCTTTCTTTGATCATTTAAATTTATTAAATTTTTATCTGTACCTGTATCTACTTATATTACAATATATAGACACTAAATGTGTATTGCAAATATACATAGGTAGTACGCAAAAATTCATATAAGTTAAATCTCGAAACGTTCTCCGAGCTATGTATATAACTCGTATACTTCTCGCAACACTTAAAAACATTTTCATTTTGTCCCCTTTTCAAAATAAAAGACTGTCAGATACATCTAACCTTACAAAACTGACGACCTCCTGCATTTATCAACAGTCATATATAAACACATTCACAAATACTCACTCATACTCACAACGACTCGTACTTCTGCTGGATGAGATTTTAACTAATAGTCCCATTTCTGCTCCGTCAAGGTCACCAACGACCAACAGGCCAGTACCCAAGTACTTTAGGTATTAAAATATAATTAATAAAATGTATTACTGGTTTACGTATCTCGCAAAACAAATGCTATAATGCGGGCGTAGATAGAAACGACTATGTTTGAATAAGTGTTTGTTTTAGAACGTAGAATAGACGTTTTTTATAGCCTAACTTAACATCACGACTGTAATTCCTGAAGGGGTAGGCATGAAGTATTCCCATGTTTCACGCTACGTTTTTTGTCCCATGGCATAGCTGGTGAGCCTATGGCCGGTCACCGGGCACATATCCAGACTTCGAGCTTCAGACATTCTTGGAACCACTACTAGTAATTCCTACCAGAAAATCCAAGTTAGAAAGTCCAAGATAGAAAACCTAAGCTAGAAAATAAAAGTTAGGTAATCCAAGTAAGAAAATCGTGTATTATCCGACCCGGGATTCGAACCTAAGACCTCTCGAACAGCAGTCTCGCTTTACAACCACTCGACTAACGAGACAGTCTTTATAGTCTAGCGAGTGGTTTAATATTCAGCCTGTTGGTTTTAAAATCAGCCTGCTACCACGGGGTCCTTGGTTTAAATCGTAGCGTGACCTATTTTTTTTATAAATTTATATGCGTTCTGAACATTAAAACGTACATCGTTGTCACAGCAAAACAATACATGATAGAAGTTGACGGGATGACTGAGGATACTAGACACCTTAGAATTTAGCATAATGTTCTCTAAAGCGTATGCAGTCTGTCAAATCGTGTTTAACCAATGTCTTTGAGACTTTCCTCAAATATGTCCTATGAGGAGACTCGTGACCAACGTGAAATGATAAAAGATTTGATGATGATGATGATATGGTGATGATGGTTCGTTTTGTACAATTTATATTCTTACCTAAAACAATGCTAGGTGTGTTTCTTTTTGTTTTTTTAGGAAACCATACCAACAGGTACATAAGGGCGAATATCTTAAACATTGTTAATAAAAGGTTGTTTAATAAAAGGTACAAAAACTCTTTTCTTTTTATAAAAATGAAAATTCGGTTGTGAAAGACTTTCGGAATGTATAATGTCTTTTTACCAGGGCTTCGTGTCAATATGTACATTAATTTGCAAATATTTGCATCTTTTACTCCCTATTTAAACCCTTCACTGTACCATCGTTGGGGTGAAATGCCTTTCATAATGAGAACGGTTAAAACCATAGTCTTCCACATTGGGCAATTACGTTATTCTGACCGAATTTACATGCCTCAGGAAAATTAACAATATATAGTTTAAGGCGCAGATTTCCATACGATGTTTTCACTTTTTTATTGCCTCCAAATTCTAATGTTGGCACTTTTAAAGCTCATGTTTTATTCGTAAGACGAACTGCAAATGGCTTTCACTGCTATCCGTACCCAGATCTGTGAATCCTTATTGCCACTTCCAGGATCGCGCGGGAACGCAAGTTGTTGTGCGCGCCCATTACAGGAAAGAAAAGTGGATTTGATTAAGAAGATTGCTGTGTCTGCACTCTCAGTTACATATTCAATAAATACATCTACAATAATACCGATACATATAACAATAATTTGTTTATCATTAACAACATTTGTTACCTACTCATTAATTACAGCGTTAATGGCAAAAACGATAACAGAATGATATACTTATTGCCATCTGATCCAAAAACAGTTTGTTAGCAGTTATGTACTACGTTTTGTCTTTGGAATTATTATTATACCTGTCATTCTCTTATAATCATCACCAAGCTCTTTATTGTTTGAAGCTGATATTATCAAAACGCGGTAGGTGTTATCAGAATGGGAAGCGTAAGACCGTAGTCAGCACTTTCATGAGGAGAATTATTAATACTCTACTGTTTCTAGCACTCAATAATATTATAGGACAAGAACAATAGATTATATTATATATCAAGTTATTTTCAAGTCAATTGAACTTGAGAGAGGAAAACGAAAGTATAAAACAAGAAAATGCTTAAGGGGTTGAAGACGCAAATAAACCTCAACGCTTACACAATAGTTCAGTAGTTGGAATATCTATTGTCGCAACAGAAGGACAAAGTTCCCGTAAACTGCAAACTTCGATACACGGAGGTTAATTAAGTCAATACACCCGAACAAACTGGCAGACCGCAAATCTTCCGCGACGGGAACTTCGCCTTGCTTGGTTTCGCTAACCGATTTATAGAGAA
The DNA here is from genome assembly GCA_018244795.1 of Parelbella ahira ahira. Classification (NCBI taxonomy): domain Eukaryota; kingdom Metazoa; phylum Arthropoda; class Insecta; order Lepidoptera; family Hesperiidae; genus Parelbella; species Parelbella ahira. The sequence goes on from DWME01004216.1 coordinate 9,143, forward strand.
CTAAATATAATAGTTTATATCATCAACATCAACATTATCGACATCATCAACATCGTTGGCACCGTCGATATCTTTGTCATTGTCATTACCATTACCATCCTCATCGTTGTCGTCATTGTCATTGTGAGCCATTAAATAACGTTATCAACATTTTTGTCGTTCCACTTTATTCATATATTGCGATTCACTCTCAAAATGAGGAGAATTGTAGTCTACATACATATACTGAGATATACTGTTTTTTTAAAGCAATGACGGAAGTCAGAAGTGACCGCTGCCATCTCTGGAACAGATACAGATCTTGAAGAGAATTGTAAAAATAGCAGTTAGTATCAATTAGTCCAATAAATATGTATCTGATAGTTTTTTTATAAAATTAATAAGTATTAATTAATAATCTAGGACAGTACGAATTTCACTGTTGACAATAGTTACAGTAGGACAGTCGAAATTCATATCTGATTTACTAATTAATTGAGTAATTAATATCTGATTTACTCGCCGAAATCACAAATTGTTCTAATAATGGTTTAAAATCGAAATGAATCAATAATGAATTTCTTCTGTTAAGAATCAAACCCAAAATATATATCGAAACGAAACATGGCGAAATGATCAGATTTTTTATTAATGCCTAAGACCGGATCAGTTGATTTGTAAACAGGACGTTCTAGGGATTACAAATAATTATTTTAAGTTTCAGTATCATGTAGTGTTAAATAAATGACAATGTACATGAGAATGAATATCGGCATGCTCGAATACTTGATGTAGCATACCCAATACTCGAATACTTGAACTAGCATATCCAATTCAAAAATCATTAATGTAGGTAGTGGCACAATATTTTGATTCAAAGATTGAAAGCAACGTTGCCTAGTTGACAGCACTCGCCAGATAGAACCACTAATGTCTTCCATGAAGTGTTGCCGACACATCCGTGGAATTCCACATCCAACACTCCATACATTACCTGGATAACGTTGACAAATGTCGCTTAATTTAATCAGAAATCGAAATAAAATATTTACACACCTCGAACAGCGGTTGTTACGCGCAATACAACACTACGCAGACTATATAACAATATACAAAGTAAACAAAGTGGAACAAACAGAACTCATCTATTCGATTCACTTCTAAACCCCTATATATTCTCCATTGTGTTCATCCAAGAAAATGTACAGCTTTCATGGTAACCAAACGTTGTATTCACATAGGAGATCGTTCAATTGAATTATTGTGCTGATAAATACAAATCTTCTTTACAACTGTGATAATAATAACTTTCATATACATATATGTATCATTATACATTTGTAATGAACTGCGCTTAATCTGTTGAAATGACTGAATCTGAAATACAACAAGGCGTATACAGAAAGACATCGTTGAGCAGATAGAAACGCTTATTTATTTACAAACAATTGTAGTAAAACCTAAAAATAAAACATAACTTCGTAGCTGTGAATCTCATCACAACATTAGCCTGCCGCAATCCACTGCAAGCCATAGGTCTTTCCTAATGAGCGCCCTTGTACACTTTTATAGGTAATTTCCACCCCTTATCCCCACTATACACACATATACGTGCGCTCTTTCTGACAACTACGATCAGACTAATGTCAAACGAGAGTATGACATATTGAAAATGGGTAGGTATCCTGAATTTTTATTCAAAATCCTTGGCGATAGTGAGAGAAGCGATAAAAACACGATTACGGCGGTCGCGTGCGGCGCGGATTCCGACAATTGGTATTATTGCTCTAACACTACCCGGTTAGTGATTGAAAACTGTTCAACTGCTATGGTAACGAAGTTGTTTACGTTTAAACTGAACTTGCTGTGTATAGAGCCGTTCGTAATATAGCATTAACGAACATCTAGCCTTTTATTATTTTATTAATGTATGATCGGCTAGCGTCCGCGGTCTCACCTGATGGTCAATGCAGATGCGTCCCAAGATAGAGCACGTAGGTATACCTATTAAGAGCCTATTCACTTTTACTTTGATGAGTTCTAGGTTATATGTGCCAGGAACGCAGACGCCAGCGGAAACATATATTATTTGCTCATAGGGGTCGGTAGAAGAATGTAGTACATTCCCAAAATGTAGCAGTTAGGTTATATCTCACACCGGGGAGTAGGAAGTGAGCTTATTGCCATGTACCGGGCACAAGTCCAGACTTCGAGCTACTACTGGGTAATCCAAGTAAAAAAACCCAAGAATAAGATTAAAAAGGTAACCATAAAATTTATCCAGGGCGTGGTTGATGAGTTGGCCCGGAATAATCGATTCCGGGAACTCTTCCCGGGTCGGGAACTGTAAATTAAGTTAGGTACACCCGTGCTCGCGAACGTCACTTGGGGTCGCACAATCAAGTCACAAAAGCCAATTAGCTATCGCCATTAACGTGTTCCGTGTTGTATCTCTGTTCCGGAATTAGATTTCCGAAAAACAGTTGCGCGAGAAGAGAGAACATGTCTATTCGGCAAATACATATGCACATATACATATCTATGTCCGGTAGTAAATTTGTTACAATCTCCCTGTGAGGTAATAATACTTTTTAAATATAATGGGAATAAATTAAGGTTTTAATGGAGTAATTATGTTTTTTGAATAAAAAAATGATCTATTCTCAAATTGCGGTATAACGACTCGGGCATCATTAAGCTTCAACTGCGTTAAGTCTAGAATTAGATTTAATATTATTATTATTATTATTATTACTGCACAATAGCCAGCGCGGTAAACTATGAGATCCATCTCCAGCAGTAAAATGATAAAAGATTTGTTGACGATGGCACAGTGGAATACCGAGTCCATTAATTTAGCATCATTCCCACTCTAAGTAAAACATAATATTGTAGGACATATAATATAATACTCCGATGTTTACCTCTTCGGGAAAAACTTCTTAGTGGAGTCCATAGCTCATTTTACCTAAACACTAAATTATATCTATAACCATAAATCTACGTAAACGTAACATCACACCTTTAATCCCCGAAGAGGTAGGCAGAGGAGTGTACAAATGTAAATCTACCTCTTCGTAATAATACCTTAAATCTTAATTTTGTTTGTTAATGTTTTTTGTTTATCGCTCAAATTCAGGAAAATTGTAATATTAGATTTATCATCATGAACTGAAAAAAGTGATCACACTCCACACTTCTGCGAAACAAGAAGCGCTGTGAGAAAATCATTTCACTTCTCAGAAACACCCGATAAATATTGTTATTACTAAATTGATATATTCCGCTCGTCATTCACTCTATCCGATAATAATCGGTTAGTCCCGGACGGTGTAGATAAACCACGTTCCGGCTGTTGGCCGTGACTGCGGAGTTGTTACAAAGCTGCATCGATTTCTGTTAGGCCTTGATTTATCTTATATACGTATTAAACAAGCATGTAAGACTTCTGATAGGAAAGTAGGGTAACATCACGCCTTAATCAGCCGGGGAGAGGCGTGTAGTATACTCCCACGATTCACCAGTTAAGTTTAAGTCGCACCAAGGAATAATGGGGTAAGCGTAATGCCATTCACCGAGCACAAATCCAAACTCCGAGCTAAGACTTTTAGGTTAGAAAAACCCAGAACAGTAGCTACCCGGGGATCGCACTTAGGACCTATCGCTATCGGTATTTTTAAATATAGGTTATTACACTATACTATATTTGTTCTGTTTATCATCCGCTCTGTCCGATAACGGATTAATCCCGGACGGTGTAGATAGGCCACGTTCCCTTTGTTTTGATGTTTGTTTGTTATTACCACTATAATAAGACCGACGGTTCTCGTAATACGATTTGGTGGATTTGTAGAAGCGTAAATATTATATTTCACGTTTATTTTGTTTGTATCATTGATGAAGATTAATTGTAACCGCAGTGATAGATGGGTCTGTCTGCGTGTGTTTTTTATTCGAGATTTACTAAAGGATGTTCTAAGAAATCTTAGATGTGCTGATTTCGCAGTGGCTTACCAGAAATCAAGTGGTCTGTACACGTAGCAATAATTCTCGTAGTAACATACAGGTAGATTATACAAATTAGATACAAGACTACTCTACCTCGGTTGATCCTATTGAACGATGTTATCCTTGTATGCTAAAACTCTACCCTTCACTCACTGGTAAAGTAATAGATATATGAGAACCGCAGTGCGTAAAAAGTTAAGGGTTGTAATTAGAGGGATGTGACAATAATAATAAATTTAAACGTCGCGCGTTAGTTGGGCTCATGTTCCTTAGGGACGCGAGGAAACTCCCAGGCACAAGTAAATCGGTGGACAAAACTGGCCAAATGATTGAAAGGACTAAATAAACGTATTTTGAAGTGTGTGACATTATTTATGTGCCGGAATAATACGTTATATGTACATATTTAATGATATCTCCCTGGTGAACGTCAAGAAATAACGTTTTGCATACAATGTAGTTTAAAATTATTTTGCATACGTGGAACATTCTAACACCTCAAATAAACAAAAATCAAATACAATGAGAATATAAGAATAGCAAGAGGAATATTCGAAAAGAGGATTCTGGACACGTCTTTACTACAACTTCCGCAGTTTATTATGCGGGAAGTATTCCTGGGAATTTTTCTCAAGCACTTCTCCGCTCGCCAGTACTCACGTCCAACTTAAATTAACTGTTAGCGAACTATGCTTAATATTTCTATCTTCATATTTCATATGACGAAATTGATTTGCATTCTTCTTTTGACTAGCTTCAGTCAACTTTCTGAGTATTTTATTCTTTATTGTATTATACATGTTAGAATGTGATATATTGAAGCTAAACTCCTTTAAATTAATATTCGACTGACATTATGATACAATGGTAAGAAACCCTGATTGTTAAACCACAAGTTGTGAGTCAGAATGATATCGAAGTCGAATATTTGTTAGACTGTAAAATCATCTATGTAATTGTTTAATTACAAATTTATACGTACATATATCATAATTACAGCTGTCTAGATACAGTAATGTAGGCTCGGCTTGGTATACATTTCAAATGACTATGTATTACTGTATAATATTGCCATTGTCTGTTTACATCTCAACAAACTTTAAATCTACGTAGTAAACTTCTTTTGTTAGATGAAATATTCGATTGAGAAAGACTAATGATAATTACGATAACTTAGATCGGCGACCATATGAATTCAAATTTTCATGACACGTTCAAAAAGTTTGTATGAATTCCCGTGAGTCACGTCTGAATTGCGCCTGTTATTTAAGAGAAGTATTCCCGGGAATTTCTCACAAGCACCTTCGCACTCGGCTGTACACATGACTAACTTAAATGAACTCGCTAACTAACTAGGAGTAATCTTAATATCGTTGTACTTATTTTTAAGAGAATTAGCTTAGTTTCGTCCCACTTCTATTTTAAATTTCATTGATCCTTTATTTAATTAACCGATCAATGAACCTCAGTTTAAACTGAGTTCAGAAAGGTTAAGAGTTACATATAAATGTTTAGATTAAGTTTGATTATCGATATAATTACTAATAGATTACCAATAATGTCACTGCATACATACGTATCTTCACTCCAAGTTCCTTACGGGGTAAGCAGGGAACGCCAAATATCTCTATTCTTGCAGACCTATCGTGCTTTCTCCACTTTCATCGCTCTCTTAATACATGCACGCCGATTTCAGAGACTTGTAACTCCCCCATCAGTCCGGACTCCAACAACCTTGGTCTTCCTGATCAACTGCGTCCATCCCCGTGTACCCTATGTCATTACTATACCTACACGATAATAATGTTGTGGTGCCTTTTTTCATATCCAAAATGCTGCACCTTTTGTTCAATGTATGTGTGCAGCTAGCTCGAACTGAGGAGTAGATAATACAGGTTAAATAATATGTATTTTTAAACCATTCGAAAAAGGAAAATGAGGCTTAAACTTGACCAGATACAGGAACTATTTAAATTTCCACTGCAATTACTAAATGTTCATATAAAAGGGTTTTAGGGTACATATAAGTTTTATTTATTTATACATAGATAGCCCGAGGATAGCAAGGTACAAAAGTTATTAATTTTACAATGAACAGAAGCCTTGCCTAGCTGTTAAAGGATGAGTTTAACCCTTGACAGCAGGTCCTAAATTAACGTACGTACATAAGAATAAAATTGGTCACAATCTCCCAGAATATGCTCAAAATAAAATTCCTTTAAAACATCGTATTGTTATTGAGCTATCAATACTGTAAAATTTTCACATATCTAAACAGAGAAAAAAATTTCAGTGTCTCAGTGTAGATATAGTTTTTCAAAATTTTAAAATATTCATTGGACTATAAAATAATGTCAGTCAGTCAGTAAAATCAGTTTTTCAAATAACACGACATGAAAAACTCAGTTCAAAAAAAATCTCTTTCAACCTCCGCTAAAAATCACACACACCAACACACTTGTTAAAAGCCGTTTATTTTCCACCAGACTATAAAAAAATAACTTAATAAAGTTTTAACTGTGAAGTGTTTGCACGGCGACGATTCGATTCCTAAAAGATTTTCCAATGCGGGCGCTTCTGGAATGTTCGACAAACTTCCTTGTTGATTTACCAGCGAATGTGGACTCTATTGTTCTAATAACAAGGTTTATAAGTACCGCATAAATACATTTGTAGGTTATATTCGCGAATTATACGGTTCATAGCGCTTCGTTCTCGATGAAGACGGTAGTGCTAGCACTTTGAGGTGCCACGGAGCAGCTGACAAAGAAATAGTTCATGATTTGTGAAGTTTTTTGGTCTGTATTAATTCCGGAATTTTATATTTTTATACATTTTTATTATAGCGTTATGCCAGATCCCTTGTGGTGGACGCTACGTGACCGATACGGAACCTAGTGTGATGATATAACGTACATATTTGTTGGAAATACAGATTTTATCTGAATGTGTAAGTTATTGTAAACCAAATCTGTGATGTATGTCTTAAAATTCAATGTTCATGTATTTTTATAGAACATAACTAAAGAATATAATTAAAGTAAGTGGCTATTTATCGTTTTAACTCATATTTAAATAAAGGGTAGACTATACCCAAATATTAACATAAAATTAAGCCTATTTAATCTAAAACTGACTAGAAACGTTGCAATTGATCTCAATGCTTATTTAGCAATATTGCAACATTTCGTACAGAATAATGCTAATAAATTAAGACCGAAATGCCACAGCGGCGTCAGCAACATTCTCAGGGTTAAGTAACTAGCGTCCGATCTTAAAAATTGAATGTATTATTAGTAACAAATTTAGACTACTAGTTACATATATATTATTTTACAAGAAAACTTCCGTAAGCAACATCTATTTTGGTATCTGTATATCCGTATCAAGGGCTAACGTATTACACAACCCGTATACGAATGGAAAATTTGAAACTACCCACATATTTGATTTAAATAGTTTCATCCAGTAGTTCGGCCGTGACGAGGAGCTGCGCAGGGCGGGGCGTGGTGGAACGAATACAATCCTATTCGTTCGTGGGTATTTTGGCAAAACAATTTACTTCGCCCTAAC
>DWME01004217.1:0-16701 GCA_018244795.1 Parelbella ahira ahira
AAACAAGATTTATAAATTAGTTCGCCAAAGAAGTTTCACTTCTGACATGTGTACTTTGTACGCACGCATGTTTTTTAAATTATGTGGTTTTATTTCAACAGTCTAAATAAAAATACATATTTTATGTTCTTTAATGCGCTGTGAGTGCGTGCGTTTCATCATTCATCATTTCATTCATCATTCACTAAAGGCAATTCATTAAAATAACTTGTTGTTTAAGAATAATTACTCTTAAAACACAGTAAAGTGAATTTCAATCTACACCCTCTGTGTTTATGTTTCTCTATTATTGAGTTAAATAATATAAATCCATTCAATCATGATATTCCGACAAAGACCGACGTGTTCAGCGCCATTAAGCTAATTTTTCACTCAATAGTCCAGTTACTTAGATTTCGTATAAGCGGCCAAACAATAAAAAAGATATGGAACTATTAATTTATATAGTCTATAAAGTGTTACTTCGTATAAGATAATTAATGACTCAGACCGCTACAGATGATGCGTCATTACCATACAATTTTATTATCGCCATTCATATTGAGTGTACCAAATTTTTACGTATATTATTCTCGAGTATGCGCACCTCGTAAAGTTTATACGACACTGCGTAAGATCGTATCGTAACGGGTGATTTACGATTTTCAATTTCAAATTTAAGAGCGTGATTCTTTCTGATAACGTCCCGATGTGATCCAACGCCAGTACATAACTTTCTATGATCCTTGCTTTTTGTTCACGAGATCAAGTTGCAATCGCCTTTGATCTATCGTATTAAATTGCTTCTGTTGGAACATTTATAGTTTATAGCCAATCATAAATAAAACAGACATTGTCATCGTAACTTTACCTTTTTAGTTTTACAATTTTGATATTCTCTTCATTGAAGATCCATACTTTTGGACCATCTTTTAATGTGTACTTTTTAAAGGTATTTGCAACCGTTGGAAGGATTACTTAAGTTTTGATTTCTGTACCAATCTGAGTATTACATGAAACGAAATAATTTTGAAAGCCGTCAAAAATGGTATCATCAATCATGTTAGAAGTTGAAAATTGATTACTTAATTTTAATATGTAAGACTGCCTCGTTTGTCGAGTGGTCACAAGCGCGACTGCCGATCGGGAGGTTTCGGGTTCAAATTCCGGGTCGGGTACTATTGGATTTTTTAAATTTAGAATTGTTAGTAGTGACTGTATTTCTAGTAGTCTGGATCTGTGCCCGGTGTATGGCAATAGGCTGGCCACGTATTCCACGAAACGTAAACGTAACTTGTGAAACGTAGGAGTGTACTACACTCCTCTGCCTTCCCTTTCGGGTATTACAGGCGCGATGTTACTTTTTTGTATAATATTAATATTAATTGTCATCAGTTTCAAGACAAAATTTTAATTTTAAGATAGGATGAAGGTATACTTTATAATGTAAACGTGATGTGAGTCAGGCTTCGATAACGACATAATTAATAGGATAAAGAAAAAAAAAATCTTACATATTGTGTTGAAATCATTATCACACGAACCCCAGTCTAGATTTCCAGATATTGAAACAATCGTATAGAACAAAGTCCAGGCAACAATGATCATATAGTAAATCGATATTATGGAGATGACCACTAAAGTGCAGTAACCAAGACCGCTAAAAAATGGTGATATAGCGCTAAAAGCCTTCAGTGGTCCCAATCCAGTAAATTGTCCCACATATAATTCCAAATAAAACAGTGGGAGACCTATTAGCAGAACCATCAATAAAAACGGGATGAGAAAAGCACCTGTAACAAAAAAAAATATAGTCATAAAATATTTCCTGAATACTACAAAAACATTTTGATTAAATATTAATGAAAGAGATAGATTGGTAATATAATAGTAAACTATGTATTATAGATAAAAGAGAAAAGTACACAATATATAATCTCTGTAATACTATAGATGGCTCAAGCGATTCGAATAATGCAACGAAGATTTCTCTAGGGCAATGCAGGTATAGTAGAACTGGTAACTCTGATGAATTTTATGTTTGATGTTAATGTAATTTTAAGTGTACGCCATCTGGGTTACATCAATAAAAGGATTATGTCAAGGCTGAAAGTATTACTTTGTACGGTTATTGATCATCGTCATCAACTTAATTCTGTCAACTGCAGCACAAAGGCCTTCTCTAATAAGCGCTATCGCGCCCTGTGCTCTTTCATGTGTTGATTGTATGGATCAAAAATTACACGAACGTGATACGATACCAATAACATTTGATAAGTAATGGCACACAGTCATCATTATGTTTACATGATGCCGATTAGGAAATGCTATCGTGATTGGCTCATGAGCGTAAATCTGTTTATTGCTAATCATGGATGTATTATACATACATAGAAAATTTTAAACTCCCTTAAAATAGACTAATGTAAGCTATCAGCGGATTATTTGCTTTTCACATGACGCTTTGATAAGATAGTGGTTGCCAACCGTTATTTTTTTAATGTCTTTGTAAATTTTGTTACTTTAACATCATAATTTCTTTTAAAATAATCGTAATATTTCAAAATAATTCCTTTCTATTTAATTTTATACAGTATTTCAAATAAAATGATTCTACTAATTAACATTGTTTATTTTTTTTACCAACCAAATTTTTCTTCGATCAGATCATTCGGCTATTCCGTATTTAACATTGTCAGCTAGATGCTTTGAAACGTTTATTAAATCAATGCTACTCTCCTTAAAGCTGAAAATTGGTCATATTGTTTCAATTAAGCAGACTGAAGTTAAGTTTTAAATATACATTATTAGTAATTGTCATGATTTACAGTTCCACAAAATGTCCAAAATTTATTACAAAAAGAAACAATACATTATGTACGTAATCTAATTAAAAAATTGTAACACACTAATAGGGAAGCTACTGACTCCCAAGCCACAGCTCATTCTTTTCTGGGAGCCGGGGCTCTCTGTTTGAAATGTTACAAGTTTTGGTCATGAAATCATTTTTATTATTATTATTTTTCTCCATTCCTAGTCAGATCTAAAGGTGAAAAATAATGATTTGCTTACCTCCGCCGTTCCTATAACATAAATAGGGAAACCTCCAGACGTTTCCAAGGCCCACAGCATATCCAAGGCATGCCAGAATGAATTCTAAAGGCCGACCCCATTTCGCTCGACTTGGATTTTCTGACACAGTGTCACCGCGATCCGCTATCGCCTTGCCGTTCACGTGTGGCTAAAAAATTGCGTTAATAAGAAAATAAGATTAATTGACTGCCTCGTTGGTCAAATGGTTGCAAGCGCGACAGCCGAACGGAAGGTCCTGCGTTTAAATAATTTATTCGTTATGTACTTAAAATTTACAGACAATAAGTGATACTTTTTCTTAATTGATTTTAATAATTCATTCGCACAAATAGTCCTAGTTACTCGTTGGCAATTCGACAAGCGCTTTAAACCTATAGCATCAATTACGTATGTACGTGTTCTTGAGCTATTCTGAAGACGTTCCCGGAACAGGTTGATCTCCTTATGTGTGTAGAAATTGGAGATAAGTTTTACTCAGACTATCAGACATTGCTTCAGAACGTTTTATATATACGGACAACAAATAGATAGAGTCGAACGTTTATATAGACTTTATTTCTAAGTATGGTTGAAACACAATTGAATATTAGACCGAAATGATATGATTAAAGAAATATTATAATTAATACATTACATTATTTATTATTATTTTTTTATTTGTATGTGCACATTTTGTAGTACCCTCCCTTTATTGCATTAATTTAATTAAAAAAAATGTTACCTATATATAAAAGTAATCAAAAATAAAATGTTATTTTAAATATTTCGTTTATGTGGTAAGGATTAAAATCTATAGACAACTCTTCTCAACTGGAAACCGTATGTAGCGGTCAATCAGACATAATGTTTTGTTACACCCATCTCCCGTCGCCGGCAAGTATGACAGTGTCATCAGCGAATTTGCCGGGCGGTAATAGGTTTCCTTAATTTGTTGATAAGTAGAATTTCACTCTCATACCCTACTAAATTTCTAGTGAAAGGAATATACGAGTTGAGTACACAGCTATTGAGTCCGCGCAAATATGTACATTCCAAACTTCTCTTGAACTCTCTAGTAAGAATTCCGTTGTCCTGAATAACCATATAAATTCTTTTCGAGCTTTAACCGTAGTTGGTAACTGGGAACCTGGGCAGATGAAAAATCCGTTGGCCTGAATAACCATTTGTAATCCTTTCGAGTTTTAAGCCTAGCTATTAAGTGTGAACCGGGAACGAATTTGAGTTTCTAAGACAGTCGGTTTTGGGCATAATGCAAAATAAAATCGGCAGTAATTATTATTAAGATGTAGCTCAAATAAAGGGAATGCTCTCCATTGCCGGTACAATCTCGCCTAACGAACTTAAAGTGCGTGGGTTAGATGTTTGCTGTCAGTTTCATGGTATTGTGAATTATGAGCAATTTTATTTGGACGATTTAAAAACTAAAGGGCGAAGGTTTATGCATTATGTATATATATCAAAGAATATATTCTGTTTTTCCTGTAACCTGAACGATATTGATGGACGTACTAGGTCATACAGAGAAACATTAAAGTACAGAAATTGTAAAAATAAAAGAATTTAGATGATTATTGTATTATTTAGTTCAATAAGCCACAACTCTTCTCGTGTATACGAATCGGTAGAATTAGATAAATATCAATTAAATTGAATAGATTCAGTAGTATATAAAAAACAAATATTGAAAGATACTGTAAGGCGTGTGTTTGGCCAACGTAGCAGACTATGACGTCAACCCTCTCAATCTGACACGTCTATTGACACGTATGAAACAATGAATCCGTGTAACTGATTGCAAGACAAATTATGATACATTATCGTAATTACAGATAAAGAAATTTTTAATTGCGCAGTTATTGTAAAATTATTTGATTACAACCCATTAACTCCGTTAACAACTTTTTTTATTATCTGTTACTTTTGTTATTATCTGTTACTTTTTTTTATGATTAATGAATTATTTAAAATATTTCTTCTATGTACGTTTTTACATAACGTACGTTTTTTAAATAGTGATATTGTTAATTTGCAAAATTAATCGATGACGCTTTAAAAGTCTGAACAAGATTTGACAAGAACCGTGTACGTACATATGTTGTTATACCCGTAGTTTCACAGTTAATTTATATCTATGTATCGTGTAATACAATGAAATCTAATGATTAGTTACAGTCATACTATTTAAAAAGGAAAAGACCCTTCCGAGAGACATCTTTGTGTCTTAAAGGAAAATCAATTACTAGTATAGAGCATAAAATATCAAGATCGAATATTGTTTTACTTGGCGCCTAGAGATAAATACAAAACAGTAGTAACATTCCTATCCGGTTATTAAAATTACCACGGTACAAGAAACTTTGTGATAATACATAGTATACGCACAATTTACGTCTCACTAATTAATTAGGTACTAATTAGAAAAAAACGTAACATCACGCCTGTACCTAATTTCCGAAGAGACAAGCAGAGGCGTGTAATACACTCCCACACTTTATTAATTACGTTTACGTCCCATGGAATAGGTGGTGAGCCTATTGCCATACATCGGACACAGATCCAGATTCCGAGTCACTCCTAGACATTCTAAATTATAAAAATCCAATAGCACCCGACCCGGGATTTAACCCATGACATTCCTATCGGCAGTCGCGCTAGCAACCATTTGATCAACGAGCAGTTGCTAATTACTTTCTTATCAAATGTAATTCCCATCAATTAATTTGTTTTATTACGTCATGAATAGTCATTCTGATGAGTTAAGAGGCCACGGAAGGTGATTGGGTGCCACGGACCGTGTTCCATGAACGAGCCAAAGCCAAAAATCCCTGAACTAACCTATGCCACCTAAATATCTAAACCATAATTTCATTATAAATAACTTTTACGTGTTTTTAAGCATATGCCTCGAAATTCTGATTTACAGCGTCACTACACCGAAAAGTTTCCACATGTCAATTCGGCCGAGATACGGGAAGATGGCAAGTACGGGATACCGAATGCCAGATGGAGACAGGATGGAAACAAAACGTCTGATAGAAGGAAAAGCAGACTTTTTCTTAGTTTGTAGCTCAGCAAATATTTTCTTTTGTTTATTCCTTAATTTTAAGCGAAAATTCATAAAAGCAATTTTTGCAAAAATGTTACCTGATGAATTTTAAGTTTAAACCTGGCCTATTTTTACGTTTTGTTTTTGTTTATAAATCTCTTTGTTGTTACGCTGTCCGGCAAGGGCTCCTCGTACAAAAGAAAGGTTTAAACCATAATTTTCAAGCATTTCTTATGTTTTAACTTTAACTCGTTCATTTTTAAGATAGTTGTGCAATTGAATAAGGCGCACATAGTGTTCGTTTAATACTAGTATCTGTATTTTGGACAACGGAATCAAATTATCTTATTATTATCTAAGAACTGTACTTCATTATTAAATTAAAAAACAGCGTATTTTTAGAAATAATAACGAATGATACGAATTGGGTTTTTTTTGTAAAATAAAGACGGAATTTCCACTGCAGTGCCTATCTTGTAGTTTTATTTTAATCTTTACAAACATGACAAAGACTTTTCAAATGTATCCAATTCACGTACGATTTATGATATGTAAATAATTTCTAATACAAAAGTGGGTACGTAAATTATGAGCCATATACTTATATACGTATCTACATAACATGACGGTACACACATACACATGCGATATGTACCTACATGTTGACGTAAATCTATGGTAACTATGGATTTTTTATGGCATATATTCTATAGAGTGTCTTGTATTGATAGATAGTCCTCAAGCAGTTAGCTCTAATTAAAAAGGTGTTATCAAGTTAAATATCCATTTAGCTTGTGACAAATGGCACCTGCGTCGTAGCTAGACGTGAATGGTTTGTGGGCTACCGAAACGATTATTCACCGAAAAGAGGGTACCTATTGTAAGCTTGTTCCAGGAATTATCATAAGGAGCAGCATAGAATAAACGGAAGAATGTTTCGGCTGGGATACAGGCCGACATGGCATCAGAAGTCGCTGCAACTAGCGTGCACGTATGAAGAGAATAGAGCGGTTGATTGAGTTTTCATATCCTTAAGGATACATACATATATTTGGTGTTCGGTGCTCCTGTCTATCACGTAATGGACATGACGTGAAAATATAATAACAACGATAAAATTAGTAGGTAGTTAACACCGGGGAGTGTGCTATGAGGGTAGATTGGTAGAAATAATTTCAACAATACCACCGCATTTTGCATCTACGTTTCTAAACATAAGTATTTGTTTTATAATAATTGCTAAGTTCTCATGATAAGTGAATTTTGTTAAATTCTTGACGAGAATAAATGTGTTAAAACGTAATGTTAATCAGTCGTATAAAACCCGCGACTGAGAATCGTTTCTAATCCGTTGCATACTTACACTAACGATGTTTTAATATACCTATGTATTTTCGATTTCAAGTAGCGTCAGTGAGTATTTTTATCTGATTTAATATGTACGATGATTAAAAAAAAAGTAATTTACACGATAAGACACATTAATAAGCTGACACAGGTTGATAACATAATTTATGAACCTTCATAGTGTTATCTGCTCAACGTAGAATAATGTCATTGTCCAGAATTTAATATTCAATATTATATTATTATTATATAGAAAAAGATACTATATTTATGTTGCGTATAAAAATATTTGGCCAGAATTGTATCTATGTGTATTTTTCAACATAAATAATTGATACAAGGGATTGTTGATGTTGCAAAAGAAAGCAACTGCTATGGATATTTTGTATATCCTTGTTACCAAAGATAGATTTAATAATTAATAGTTAAGGTAAAAATATAAAGTTGAATGTAACGAATGTAAGATATATTTAAATATCATTCAATGCCACTGTTATTGAGTATATTATGATAAACGAAATAAAACAAAATGTTATTTTTAATTAATGTGTAAACATTTTACCTATTAGGTATAAAAATAACAACAAAAACAATTCATAAATTTAAATAAAGAACCTATTATTGGTTGTTGGCTCAATAAATACGTAAATATTGTTGAGTTAATATAAATATTTAAAGCATTTGAATTTTTAATTTAGAATAAAATGAGAATTCTCAGGAGTATTCAATATTTTATTGTTATGATTGCCACGAATTTCATACAGGTTATTTTTATTACAATATAAATTACGTTCTTTTAGGCGTAAAATCGCAAAAACATAAAACATGCGAAAATCTAAAGATTGTAAATTGCATTTCATCAAAAATAATAAAATTCAGACCTCGTTCATAGCGTAATTTCCACCAGCCATTGCATGTAGCGAGCCTCGGAATCACGGTATTGTGAATTGCAGCGCTTTGGGCAAAACATAGGCACAGAACACCTCGGCGGTCTTAACATACGTGTACACAGATGTTTCCCAGCACGGCACGGAGCGACTGAAAGATACACCGAAATATTCGTTATCGTACGATAATGTCCAAGATAAATATATAATAATCAATAATCAGTATATAAAGACACACGTTTCATCAGACCAGCCTCGCACTATCGCTTTAATCCGTTCTTTACGTAACACGGCAAATGTTGATTGTAATTTCGCAACTAACAATTTGGGGACAGATTTCATTGATGCGAATAAATGTTAAGCACTGTTGTGTAGTGATAAGTGATAAGCGTTCAAAAAATTATTGTCTAGGTGGAGCAACATCCGGTGCCCGTGGCTGATGGAAAAGGTTTAAAAGGTTTTAGCGGTTTTTTTCCATTAATTCATTAAAATAGATTGCTTGATTTTAATAGGTCACGTAGTGTGACACAGAAGAGGAAAGTCATTCGATCAGGTTACGGTAGACAGAGCACCCGTCTCAGTGATGTCGTCATTGTAACGTTGTTTATTGAAGTAAAAAAATCGTTTTCCGACTAAATAATAATTCTTAGGTTCATGGATAACTTTTTATATGCGTTTGAAGTCTTCACATGCGCTATTTAAAATATAAGATTTTTTTACTGTATGTATATTAAATAAAAAAAACCTTAAAATTATACGTCTGCATCATTAATTTTTCATCTCCTAACCGGTTGCTAAAAGCTATTTACTACCTATGACGTACACTTAATCTAAATACCTAGTTTCTGCACCGTTTCATTTGATTGTATAAACTTATTAATAGTTTCAATAACAGAATTACTTGTGTGTAACATATGGTTATTATCACTTAAAGCGTTATCAAATCTCGTTAATTCCACGGGGATTACTTTCATGTTTCGATGACCAATAATTTGACAGTCCCCAAACGTGTTCACGAACTCATTTCTTGCTTATCGTTATCTGTACTCTATTGTTGTCTAATAAGAATTGTTGTATGTAAAGTTTGTTGAGTGATAAATTGGATTAAGGGATATTGATAGCTAAAATGTCCTGAAACTTCCAGGGATCTGGAATAATAATAAAAATATCCTCATCCATATTATATTACTAACCACCTGTCAAAACCATTTCCTTTAAAAAGATAAGTGATATACACATTACGGTTTTTGGTCCAGAATATAACAATATAAAAAGTGTACATCACGCCTATATTCCCCGGTGGAGTAGACAGGAGTGTGGTACACTCCCACATTTCATCAGTTATGTTTATATACCATGGAATAGATGGTGAGCCTATTGCCATACACCGGGCACAGATCCAGACTCCGAGTCACTACTAGAAATTCTAAATTAGGAAAAATCCAATAGTGCCCGATCCGGGATTTGAACCCAGGATCTCCCGATCGGCAGTCGCGATTGCAACCACTCAACCGGTACACCGGACACAAAGCCAAACTTTGAACCACTACTCAAAATTGGTACTTGAAAATCAAACAAAAATCAGGGAAGTTAAAAATAATTAAGTATAAGAAAGAAAAAATAAATTTTCGAAGTCGCAAAAGCTTTAAGATACTCGTAAGAAAAGAATTTCTTTTACTACTTCAATGGCGAGTACATTAAACAAGTTAATGAACGATTTGTCTGTGATTTTTAATGCTCTGATTGTTTTAGTACCGCATTTAACTAATTTTATTTTTTTTTCTAAATCTGGGCGTTTTATTTTATTACCTTTGAGATTTTTAACATTACATTCTATCTTTCGTACTGTATGGTCGTATTCTGAATGTATTATTTGTGACAATAGCTACCATGAAAGTCATACTTAATTGACGTATTGATTCCTTTATTATTTTGTATGAGAACAATTAGTGAACGTTGCGCACTGTTACAAAAATCATTTAGTATATTTTCTCTACTTTTGATCATCAGACTCTAATAACTTCTAGTTTTATCTCATACGAGTCGATTAAGCTTAATACGTAAGCATTTGTATACAATCACAGTTTCGGAATCGGTAAAAAAATAATTATTTTTATAACAAAAAATTACTTAAAACTTTTTATTAATAGTCCTTCATAATAAATTTGAATGAGACACAAAGAATATTGAAAGTGATGTTCGATTTTTCAATTAGGATATGAGTAGTATGACTATCACAGTTTTCATGATCACCATGGAAACATGGAACGCAGATAAAAGTTATGTTTCAATAACGTCAATGGTAAAAAAGAAACCAAAATTATTACGCGATGATAAGAAATTCAATTCAACAAGAGAATTCTCTAACGACATAACACTGAAAGAACAGTAATACGAGGCAAAATTAATGATATTACACAAGAAGGAGTACGGTTTTGTTTAAAAAAGACGATATTAAATTGCTGCCATTTCTCAGTCGACCTTAGGAATAGCGGAAAAAGGAACGAATGTAAAAATACAACCGGTCATTAGCAATGGAGGAACGCGGCATAGAAGTCCATGGACAAATTGGAAAAGATCCTGTTCACAAATTACAAATAATTCTTTGTACTAACGGCTAATGGGGATGGATAAAAGATGTTTTTTCATTTGCATAATGAGAGCCACTTGCGTTTCTTTCTCTTCATTTTTCTCAATGACTTTGTACTGCTTCGCCCTGGGGGTGAAGCTTGATTTCCCATTCTTATTCAATGGGTTTGAGCCTCGTGTCGCGGGTATAATCGTAAAATTGTTCTTTTATTTTTGCCTACAACGAATACATTCGACATGAATTTGGTTGTTTCTTTTTAGCGTCGTGCTTTATTTAATCCAAAATATTCAGAGATTTCCTACAGAGATATCATTACGAAGAAACCTTAGAGAAAGTAATCCACAACCTCATGTGAAATCTTACATTTACTTTAGGTTTTTGAAGTAACGAATCTTTATTTTTCTCTCCACTTTATGTAGTTATAAGCTTACAAACAACCCAAGATCATTATCTTTGAGATTACATTTTTGTTTCCAATTTAGATAGAAATAATAAAAAAATATCATGAGACAACTACACATAGGGCAATCTGATCTTAAATTACGTAAACTTGTAGCATGGTAACTAGATAACTATTAAGCAATATGTACATACATATGTACATTTTGCAATATAGTCTACTATAAAAATTGTGTTCCCATGTATTGAACAAGTACGTATGCTTATCACACAATTAATTATTGTTCTGATTAAAGTAGAAGTTTGTAAAGCTATTATGTGAACTTTTCAATGCCAAAATTTAATGTTTAAAACCCCCCTTAATTATCAAACAACTAAAACGTTTTTTTATTGAGGTAAAGCCTAGTCCAATGTAGTTACATGAAGGCTCTCTTTTTAAAATAACAAATGGAGTATTTGAAAACGTAGGCACGAATGAATAGTTCATGAATCCAAAGCTGCACGCGAAGAGCAGAGCACTGACCAGTCGACACGAGTGTACGTCACTTTGACATACTGGACTGAGAGTAATTTAAAAATTGCATGTTGTTGTTGGACTGACATGTCTTTGTTGTTGGGCTTGTAGTTCGCGAAGTATTATTCTTGTTTGATATTCACACCCCTTCATTCATTTCAATTAACCATAAACATGTATTAAAATATGTAGTTGTATGGTTAATTTTAACAACTGAAATATACCATAACACTAACATATATTTCAAAATTTCATGCTAGCAATAATTAAAAGTAGAATAAAAAGTACGTTAAATCTGTAATTTAAAATATAACGAGAGATCCAAGATTAAAATGTGTATGAGTCTGCGTGTATAAACTGTTATCGTTCACAATGGCTGTTGGTAGTTGCGTCTCGTTGTTAAGTTCAAAAAAGTTTGTTTTTTTTGCTGAAGCCAGAACATTTGCTTAATTTTTTGTTTTTGTGGGGTTTCATGAAGACGTTCTGTAAAAAATAAAATTATGGGGTAACATGGCTTTGTGTGTTTTACAAATACCGGCGGGCGTGTTATGACATTTTTATCCTCGAGTTCTGTGGAGTTATATTCATTTTTCTAATTAACTGCTTGTCGTTTGTGATTGTTACATTGTTTTTGTCTGGTTATTGTGTAAAGGATTCTGTGGATGAGAAATTGCGAGTATAAAGCTGTGGTCAACTGATCTTTTTGTTTTTGTTCCCTTATTTGTGTCTGTAGACATGAGTGCTGTTATGTCAACGAGTTCTACCGCAACGGCAGTAATTTATCTCCATTCGATGTCGGCTGTCTAGGTTTTTTTGGATACTAAATCAACAAGCACTAAATATCTTGTTTGGACAATGTTACTACTACTTACTTCGTTAGTTGTTCATGACAGTGACGATTATTTGCCTCATTGAATGCCTTCTTTCTTAGTAAACGATAGTCATGTATTAAAAATCTGTTAATTCAAACTCGAATTCCGTAAATGGAACTACACAACACGCTTTCGAGAAAGCCATGTATTCAGTTTCACAGCTAGTCAAAGCGATGGTATTCTATTTTTTGTTTTGTTAAGAGATAGAAGATGAGATTTCACAGTACAAAGTCCTGTATGCGACCGTAAATCTTGTGCATTGCTTTCCTAATCTCGATTAAAATATTTTTCTAGTTTTGCGTCTATTTGAAGTATATTTTTTGCAACTTGCAGAATATTTTAATATTCTCTTTGAATATTTTTGGTGAATTTACAAACGACAATAGATAAGAAATATTTAATTATTCATTGCGAAAGTAACGTAATTTGTAAAATTGCATCTATATTTATGATTTCGTTAACTGTTGGGGCATTTATTAAATGAATAATTTTCAATATTTGAAGATACTAATCCGTATTTTAGGTATACAGCTTTATTCGTCGTTTCTATCCTAAATTTCATTTCCGAATCTTCTTCAAAAAACAATATTTTGCTCTCTATCCCGTAGTTGAACTTTATATCGCCTTATTGTATTGTAGTGTGAAAGTTTTTACTTATCCTCAAATTGTAAATATTTGCTATAGATAGGGACCACGTGTAATGATTTGATTATCTTATTCTTATGATTTTCTTATACTGATTTGATCTGTTAAAATGACTTAATGCTTTCCTTTTTGAAAACATAAAAGTGGTTCTACTGAAATCAGAGATTAACAGCGGAGCATATCACAAATATACATGTGTGTTCGCGAGACACAAGTATCCCTAAGAAATGGCAATATTTTCAAGGATTAATTTTCCTTGTCAAAGTTTCATACAATTTTATTTGTTTTAAAAATATCAGGAAAAACAATACTTACAATCAAACCACGCTTCATTTCTTAATGAAATTATTGCTTGTATAGGTGCTGAATTATCGGTGTTACGAGTGCGT
The DNA here is from genome assembly GCA_018244795.1 of Parelbella ahira ahira. Taxonomy (NCBI): domain Eukaryota; kingdom Metazoa; phylum Arthropoda; class Insecta; order Lepidoptera; family Hesperiidae; genus Parelbella; species Parelbella ahira. The sequence goes on from DWME01004217.1 coordinate 13,762, forward strand.
ATCATCCTCAACAAAAGTCATAAATAATCACTTCGGTTTTTATAAATTCTACAAAAATTCCGTCAATGAGTTCGGCCTCAGCAACTAAATCACACACTTTATTATTATCAGGCAGTTGTTAGGTTCAAAGATGACGCTATTCAGATATATCACATATATCAGTTCAATAACAGATAATGGATTGTAAGACTCGGCACGCCTAACACTTCTGAACCACTTGTACTGAAATTCTTAATAAAAAATGCCACGCTGAATGTATTAAAACAGCTTTCCTATATGTTCATGAATAATTATCTTATGGATTCTAGTTACTGTTTATGATACATTAATTCTTTTAGACGTCTTCGTAACCTATTCAAAATCTCGACTCGGGTGATTTAAATCACATATTAAACCTTTTCAAATAATTTTATTTTTATTACTTTGTACGTTGCGTCAATGTAGGAAATATCGTAGACATTTTACACATGCATTTTGGTTAAGTTTAAACATCCTAACAATACTCTGCCGCGTCGGGCTTCCGAGTGCTTCTATAACTGTTATTTTTATCGAAATATATTTGGGTATTAATAGAGAAAAAATAAATAAAGCGTCAGTTGTCGACTTTTTGTATTCTAGTTTCATATGTTGTGCGTGTATATAAATAAAAATAAATCATGGAAATTAATTTAGTACGTTAAGAATTCATTTCCATTTTTTATCATCAGGTAACAATCGTTACACTTTATCGAATGCCTATAAACGATTGCATAGATAAGTTCCTCATTAATTTTGGTCTCTGTCAATTCGCCCTAGAGGATGGAGGAGACTACTGCAGACAGTTCACAAGAAAGAAAGAAACGTTGCAAAGAAACCTTCGACCTGTCAATAGTGATGAAAAGGTTGCAGCCGTATGTAAAAAGCCATCAGTTATTTTGACAATTTTAGAAGTGGAATATATGCAATGTACCGACCGCAACACGCCGCGCTCCGCTGCGTTCATTTTAGAGTATCGCGATATTTTTTCAACCTTTTTGCACAGCGCGAACTAACAAGGTTAGTTTTTTTTTGGGAGACTTTTATGTAAAAATAAAATGGGCAGAAATCGAGAACCTGTGCCGTTTGACATTGGCCAGATTTAATATTGGTAGAAATATCGCACTGGGGTTTTTTGCATTTATAAACTACGATGGCTAAAAAATGTTTTTACCTTCAAATAACATACACCTACGAGTACTGTGAGTAATGTCATGTCGTAAGTACAGTACATGTTTGGATTTTTCTGTATAAAGATATGTCGTATAAGGTGCGAAAGGATTATTTTACACTTTAACGTTTGAAACACTTTATTTTAGATAACATTATTGGAACTTTGGTCATGTTTATTTCCGTCTTCTTTGTTATCTAGGCTTTTTTTTTGTTTTCTAAGTAGTTACTTAAATAACGACTGACAGATAAATCAGCTCCTGAGTTAATCCACGCTACTCCAACACTCGACTGAAACAGCGCAGTGTCAAGTGAGTTTATTAAAAATCGCCGACACAAGCTATCGAGGGGCAATCACGAGTGTTTAATGAAAATTGTCTCCACACGATTACATTCGCTGAGCCAAGGTATAATATCGGGTGCCTCGTATACAATGATGGTATTAATTAATGGGTCCATACTCGTGTTTTCTAATTGGTACAACTGCAAGAGGTTTGCGTTTTATATATAAATATTGATCTGTATTTTTGGAGCCGAAAGGAAAACGAGACAAGGTACACAATTTGAAGCATTGTTGATAAGGTAGAAATTTTTGAGCTTAATGGCACTGAAAGTATTAAAGTTATGCTTGCTTCGAGACTGTTCAAGAAACCTATGTAGGTACGTACTCCCAAAATTCATCTCTGGATTTATTGGAAGTTTTATTCACTTCTCTATTACGCTATCTCTCTCTCTATTACGCTATCTCTCTCTCTATCACTTATATATTACGTCCGTCGGTCTGCGCCCTCGCTGCAATTGGCGGGAGCTCATGATGAAGGTCTTCGTATAGATCCAAAACATGTACGTGAGTTAAACCTGTACATGTACGACGAGTATAATCATGTGTACAACGATTCACGAGAAATTTAACAATAAGGAACCGTTTTGGGACTGCACGAAAATCGCTGATAATTTATTAACTGTACCATTCAATGGAGTGTTGCCACGTCGGATACAAGGTATAAATCTTGGTAGTAGCTCTTTCCCGCCTTCCGGTTGTGGACCATCTATAATAATTAATTCAATACTAACGCTTTAATTAATATTTTACTACGATTCAGAGAATTCGGTCCCGTTGTTAGCTACTTGTTTGTGGTTAGGTTTACATTTGCTGTTAGTATTTCAATAACTCCTGGTACTGTTTGGTTAGAAATATGCATAGGTATTTGGGGCGTTAATAAAGTATTCAGGGTAGACGGTACTATCTAATTGTAAGTAATACTGCATATAGCGTATGGTATATTTGCTACTGTTCATTTTATGCGTTTATATTATTTTCAGTACATACTGCAAATACAACTTACAACGATTCATTACTCTGTCAAACTGCAAGCGGCGCGCGTAGCAGTTCAGGTGCAATCTAATAAAATTATTATTCACAGGAGATAACTAGTTGATAAAGTCCGCCAAAAGACTTCTTCGTGAAAACTTTAAATTGCGAAAATTACCGGGCACCGGCTTAAACTCTCCGTTTTGGAAGTTCATGTAGTCGGTGAAATATTTTTATTAGATTGCAAGTCAGAAACAGAACTGACCAGTTTTTTATATTCAACAATAAGGAATAGAATAGAATAATTAATCTTAACAACAACCTTACGCCTCCATCACCCCAGAGGGGTAGGCCACCGGGTAGAGGTACCACCATCAATACGAGACACACAAAACCATAGCGACTTCAAAAAAAAGCTTCGTGACCTCTTAATTTCTAAAGCA
>DWME01004218.1:0-16701 GCA_018244795.1 Parelbella ahira ahira
ATGTAGCAAAAGGAAATCATGCCACATTCAGGGCCCCGGGAGGGTTCGAACCTCCGTTTCCCAGCCCTTAGACCGAGCGTGCTACCATTACACCACGGGGGCTATGAGAGTACTGGCAAATATTCGGTATATTACCAATGATTCCAGGATTAAAACTTTTAATTATTAAATTAAATGACTTGTATATCAAGCAAACGATTAGACGATAGTGTAAGGCTTATACTTATACATTGTCGTAAAATACATTTACACAAATAATTATTTATTTTGTAGTTAATTGTTCTAATTTAGAATTGCTAATAGTGATTCAGAGTCTGGAATTGTGCCCGGTGTATGGCAATAGGTCACCACCTATTCCATGGGACTTAAACGTAACTAGTGAAACATGGGAGTGTGCTACGCTCTTCTGCCTACCGCTTCGAGGATTACAGGCGTGATGTTAGGTACTTTTTTTGTAGTAAATTGCTAATGGTATAGATCCTGATAAGTGACATGTCATAGACAAAATTATTACCTGAAATCTTCGTAGCATGCATCAAGGGTATTAGAGATTTCCTGTCAATGTAACACTTGCAATTATATTCGATTAAATTTCTTTCATAGTTCATTTATAGTATACGTTATTTACAGGAGCTTCAGTTCATGACAGTTTGCAGTTACTGTAAGAATAGCAATGTTTATTAGGAACTAGCTAATACCCGTAAATTCGTTTGCATTGTTTATGATATAAACGTTATATTTTATGTACAGGAGAGAAAACATAAAAAATGCACTTTGCCAATCATAAAAATATTAAAATACAATTTAATCTTAAAACCTGATGCTTCAAAATTGTCCATGAAGTTCTTTATTGCGTGCAAAGACGCCAACTCGCACTTAGCTATTGCGGTAATCTATCTATCAATCTATTAAACTAAATCCTTTTAAAGGTATGATATGTATCATGTCTAGTAGTGGGACGACACAACAAGAATACGTTCTCTATATATTTTTATTTAAGTAACTATCTAGAACATTTGAAACTGAAAGTTTTAAATTCGATCTCCGTAATGAGGAGGCATTTAAAAGAAAAGAAAGAAAAACATGAGAAGATGAGGAGAGTATGCACAATATATTATATAAAATGATTCTATTGTGTTACACGCGCTCATCTCATTTGATACATATGTATACATATTATGTGTGTTGCAATAGCTGCATGTGTCGTGCTAACGGGCTAGTAATGTGTTTTAATTTCTAAATGTTCCCCACTGCAACTAGATATACCGAGGAATTGGATTGTGTTTGTCGTTTAAGTGTGTGTGGAGACGTTTCAATTGGAAACTTCTAACTGATTCTATTTGTATCATCGGTTCGAACTAACTCAGTAAATGGATTACGTGCTCGACGAACTATTAAGCTACATCCGTACGTGTGGGTATTTAGAAAAGTGATATTATAGTGAAATGTCGAATGCTTATTAATAGAATATAACGTAATATCGCGTATAACGTAACGTAATTCGCGAACGTTGTGGAAATCTCCGAAAAATATTTTAAATAATAAAAAAATATCAATAGGTACTTTTGGCTAGTAGAAATGAACCTATAACATTTTCAACATTGCCTCTTGAAAGTGTACAAGAGCACAATATTACTGCTATCTCTTCAGAACAGCCCTAATACAAATCTATATACATACATTTGTAGGACAGTAAGAGTATCGGATGTGAAATCGGATGCGAAATTGCTAATGTAAGGTGAAAAAAAAATATTACTTAAATATATTGTTATGAAAATATAATCGCGAAATATTTTTGTGTCATTCGAGGATACCGGATGCACGGGCCGGCAACGTCGTCTCTATACAAGTGAAATATGTAGAAAATTTATCAACGTAAGACTACAATGTAGATTGTTCGACGCAAGCAAGAAAATAATTGCGCACTATCGTACATAATATATTATTCACAGAAATTAATGTATGTATATTCTCCGATAAATGTACATACAAGCGTTCATCGAGTTGATCTTATTAATGTCTGTTGCTAGGAAATTAACCCGGGCTAATTAAAATTGATCTTATGTTTCTTTTTTAAAGTGTAGTATTAGAAACATAATCGATTTAAGGGAATCGTATCACTGAAGTGAGATACAATTTTCTCTGCGCAAACGTGTAAATGTGATGTTGGCACGATGTGATTACGTATATTCGTCACGTACGGCGTTTAACAATGTTAAGTCTGAAACTTCTGTTAAAATGTAAACTTCTATTTCTTTCTAGAAGTTCATAGGAATGTGTTTTTTAGCCTATATGTTTAATTATAAGTTTGACTGCCACGTTGCAGGTCGAGTGGTTGCAAGCGCGACTGCCGATCGGAAGGTCCTGGGTTCAAATCCCGGCTCGGGTACTATTGGATTGTCATAATTTAGAATTTCTAGTAGCGTGTAAATGTAATTGGTGAAACGTGAGGGTATAATACACTCCTCTGCCTACCCGTTCTTGAATTACCGGCGTGATGTTACGTTTTACGGTATTTGGTAGTTTTTTAACAGTTGACACGTTAATACATGGCATTCACGACTCATTTTTTATCAATATCGGTCGTCCTTTATATAAACTCCTCATAGAGAAATCATTGTAGGAAAATACACTTTTAAAATACGTACATATATTGGCTTCACCTTATCCCTAGATCAAATTATCTTTTCACCCTTACAGGCTTAATGTAATAGTCCGTTACCAATATAAATACCAATTCTCGTTTAAATATATTAAAGTTAAAGTGAAATTCTGTTAACACAAATTCCATCTCCGATTTAACTTACGAAATAATACTGTATTTTCTGTTAGCTATGAATGAATTTTATAATATCACACGCACATAAAGTTGAATATTTTAAATGTAATGACTGTACTTGTGATATCAATATAGGTATACTATGTGTAATAATGTTCCAGTGATGAAAATTCATGGTAGTGCAACAGTAGTTTGATGTTTCATTGTACTACCTAGATAGGTAGGTACTGTTATTCAATAGTCGAGTGACATCCGTTCGCTAAAAACGAATGCGCTGGAGAATCTTCTCTCCGAACATATTCATCGCTGAACGACGATTGTGAACAACCCGATGGGAACATCTATAGCGAATATTGTGTTCGCAATTATATATCATAATTACATAGTACAAACTCGTCGATACAAAGTTATGTTCAATGATTTATGAGGCGTCACCCATCAGACGGCAAGTGAGATGAACACGAGTAAGCTCCTAAGCGCTTGTAATGTAGATATCAAATCCATACTGGTCGCTGTTGGTGACTCACATGACTAATATCCGCGATATGTTATTCAGCAGGTTCTCTCCAACTTGAGAAGGGGTTCATGCGACGTTCGCGACGATCCGACGTCAGTTGAGACGCATTCGGAAATTTACGAGTCAAATATTCTCATTAAATATTCATCAGTTACTGAAGCGTTCACAAGGTAATGAAGACTTAGATTCGTATTGACTTTACACGTATTAAGCGTAAAAATGTTGGGCGCCATTAATGTTAAGACATTAATGGCGCCCAACATTTTCCAACACCGTTCCGTAATAAACGATGTCACGAAGATTAATTTAGAAAAATGAAATAATAAGTTATTTCATTTTTCTAAATTAATCTTCGTGACTTCGTTTATTACGGAACAGTGTTGAGTAGGTATAATTTTGATGGGTGTATTCTAGTCATACAAATGGGTACTGATTTCGCGCGAACAGTGTCGCCAATTGAACATAAAAAGAAAAATATGCTGCCACGAGACAGAGCACATATGGAGATGGAAAGAGAATAAGAATATAGGGACAGATAAAAAAATATTTTATGAATTATCCATTGGCGATTCAAACTTTTTAACATTACAACACTTCACTTTGTTATAACATGATTTTATCTAACTATAAAATGATAATACTATATGTATGTATCTAAAAAAGATCGGAGCAGTGTAGGCGCGATTTCAATGTTTAGATAAACAATACGATGGAACAGCCCCTCACTCAGAATTATTAACACGACGCTGGGCACAAATAATTACAGCTTCGTCTCGAGTACGGCGAACGGATATCGAAACATGTTATTAATAGATTCCATTGAGAATACGAGCCTCATTTACCAGAGAGTGATTAAAGTCATTATTAATTCATAGCGAAACATAGTTCGAGGTATCACAATAGCCGGTGATGGTTATATAGCTACTGATTCTGTCTGCTCGGTTATAAGTATAGTTATTAACTTTTATTGTGTTCAAAGACATTATATATTATGTAGATTTGTAGGTAACGACGTAATCCTTTTTATATTTCAGCAATACATTAACAATAATGACACCAAGTTTCGAGACGCTGTTAATAAATACATATGTAATATACATGTAATATAATATGTGTAATATACATGTAATACATGTGTAACATTTGTATTATAATATGTGAAATTGTTCCGCTCATGTTTCTAGTCTGGTGTATCATAAATTTTAAAATTTACTGTAGTATGTCTAAAAGTCATGTTCATAGTTTATATTATGTATTTATTTATGCATTAAGGAGTGCTACAGAATACAAATGACGGCATGAAAACGAACTGAATTTAGTTGTTCAGCGCCGCGCTGCTACTTTTCTTACGATATGAAATATACATTCATTAAACGTATATATCGTATGTGAATAGAAACGGAGAAGCGGAGATAAAGTTCTCGCGTGTGATCGATCGCCGTGAATATTCTTTCAGTTTTCACGATAAAATCCAAAGTATGTGATTTATTATCTTTACATCTATTGTTTACTTTCTACGTAACTCTTCCCGTTCTATTTATGCTTTAAATATCTGGACTTATATATGCACATGCCACGTTTTGACGTTTCTAGGAAACAACAATATTTTGTGTCTAACTTTTTTAAAAATCTATTCTGTGTCGAACTATATAGTATATTAGTAGACAACACTCAGAATGCCGGAGTATTACATTAAGCCGGTAGCACATAGCGTCAGGGATTAGTGAAGACATGGCAGTCAGCCTTGATAGATTTATCACGGATCTGATCACAGAGATTAGGTGAAGTTGGACAGAAGCCAGTCATCAGACCGTACTATGTATGACATTGCAGTCGAAAATATCGCAACTTGAGAAAACTCTGCGAGAATTGAAAATCTAAGAAATTCACTACTGTGTACATTACAGGTACCTACAATAAAATGCATATAACAAAAAAACAGTTCGTATGCGTTCGTTCGTACTAAGTTCTAGAATAAATCGAATATTTAAACCCTCGGATTCCATCTTACATTCTTATTGATTTTACATACGTTTACGACGGGCAAATATAATGGGCCTCTTTTTGGATATTACCCATTTCAAATTAAATGATATTGAGTTTTTGGGACTAATAACCTTAGGCAAAGGACATTATATATACATATTTACTTAAATCTCAATGGTAATATTTACTACATTACCCATTACAAAGTGTAATATTGATGCGAATTGTAACTGAACTGTACGAGTAATACATAATAAATATATTTTTCGATTAATAATTTTCAATCAATCAGGACCTTGTGCTCAAATATTAGCTTTTAATTTGTTATGAATCTCTACTGAACTTCGTTCTAGTTGCCCACAGGGACGACCTCTCTGAAATCAAAAACCTATTCTCATCATCAAAGCGCGTCGTTCGGTAGCATTTTTATTCACCAGTATTTGTAGAAGATATTCGGTTCGCATGATGCTTACGATTTCGTTTATCGATGAAACTGCATTAACGAAACAAAAGAAAACCATTTGCATTTCTAAGCAATTTATTTTATTCAGTGCGCTCATAATTCATATTATGAGAAAACTAACCATAATACCACCGCGTCTACTGACGTTGCATACAATGAGATAACTCCTGGCATTACAGTTTTCGACGGTACGTAGTTCCATGCAAACTTCGCTTTTGAGCAATCACAGCAAGCGCAGCATTACATATTTTATATGTACCTTACGTATTCTGTAACAAAGAGCTTCCTGTTTTGTAAATGGCAATTTGAGCGAATCTTAATTATAAAATGTAATTATGAAACTTAATCACATTCTATAAAATTTAATATTGTTTATGAATTCGCGTTTTGGTACAATGTGTTGATCGGTAGTCGATGGTTAATTTAAAAATGTAGTGGGTCTGGTTAAGGTGCTTGTCCGATGAAGCGCTCTTGAAAAATTACTATCATCCGCTCAAAGAGTGACTGCGCCTGTTGATGCTCAACTTGACAGGTGTGTCTTAGATAGCAGAGTTCCACGGATACGATTAGCGCGACTCTTCAAATATTTGTCTGTGATATGTCTACTGAAATAATTATTATTAACGTTCTTAAATACGATATAGAATATGCTAGTGATTTGGTATCTACTCGTAATTCAAAGTATTTGTAGTCAATAGAAGTAATAAAACCGTTTAACAAAAGAGCAAGCCGCGTGTGTCGTACAAAATTTACAACGAAGCAAGCATAATTATGTAGGTACGTATATGTCAAACGAATATCAAAGGGATCGGAATGTCGGGTGCAATCCATTAACGTCAAATAGTGGCTGAGACGTCTGACGGGACTTTTTGAAACAACCCGAAACCCTTCAAGTTTTAATGATATCTAACGTTAAGAAAGGGGATCGAGAACTGTCTCCCTACCTAAAGTATATACGTACCTACTTAGTATATCGTTGCGTGTTATAAAGTATGTAAGTAATATATAGGTACCTATCATAATATAATAAAACTTTTATAATATGTTTCTTACTCCAGTCTGAATTAGTTCGGGTCTAATATAATACTTTGGGATTAATTCGTCTTACATTGCGATTCCGACTGTACCATCTCTAAGAAACTTTTTCTGGCGGAGTTTCATAAAGGTAGGAATGAATGGATATTTACATTTTGGGATATTTGGTAGCGCTTAAACAAATTCTTTGTTCCGCGTAAGTAAACACTTTGTTTTCCCATTATTTAGAAGGGATAAATTTGTAATAAATTAAGACGGTTTCAGACTGTATCTATGCAAATCGCTGGGAATAAAGTTATACATACACACAACGTTAAATAATATATAATTATTATTACTAATTATTTTCTTACTTATTTTGTTATATTTGCTTGAGAAAAATATGAGCTCCATACGAAACTATTCAGATCTTTGTAACTGCTCATATTCATTTCATTCAGTACACTTAGTCACATAATATGTACAATAGTAAGTATTACGTGTCTATAAATATGTACAATATTTTGTATCATGTATTTATGTGTGAAGGAAAATATATTAAATCACCTTCATTTGGGCTCGAAATAACATTGAATAGAACGAAGTGATTATATTAATTTGTTTCTATTCGCAACGTCTCATGAGATCGAGACAGCATTATATATAATTAGGGACTCCCTCGCGATTCCAAACATATGACTAATGTAGGTAATCTATGGTAGGTATATCTATATCGGTGACTTATGTTCCACATACTGGCACGTTCTATTCCAATCAGAATGTTGAATTTGAATCATTTTTATTTATGTAGAGTGCGTATCAAATATTTTTGTTTCGATTTAATCCAATTGTATAATCCTCAAAATTTTATCAGTGTTCCCTACCTGTATTAAATTCAGCTCGGTAAATTTTTATGTAGGCATCAAACAAAAAGGTTTAGTTTAGCAGTTCTGCCGAACTTTTTTCCTAAATCCGATCACGGAGAGCAACGGACAAAATTTGTTTTTTGATATGAAAAAAATAATCTATTTAAAATATTCTTACCGGCACTCAATTAAGCTGATATACCTTTTGTAGTGCTTATGCAAGAGTATTGTATAATTTTTCAATCACCCGGAGTTTGTTCAAACAGATATTGAAAGGAGGATATCTTCGTTGCGGCATTCGCTTTTTGACGGGGTGTTAAGGAAAATTTGTTCTTATAACGTTTTCAATATTCGGAAAATACTATTAACATTACATTTTGTAAATAGGTCACTAGAGCGACAGGGGGTCGAGTACCTTTGTCACTTGTCAGGAGTAATAAGGGAAACATTGCTTAAAGCAAATATGTTACATGTACGAAGTGATCTTTTTTCCATATAGTTTGCTATGAAGTTTGATCTGAGCAAAAACATGTCAAGTATAGTACGTATGGATATTACATTAAGCATAATAGAAAAACTTATTATTGCATTACTTTTTACATTAACTGGTGCAACGTGGGAGTGTAGTACACTTCTCTGCCTACCCCTTCGGGTGATTACAGGCGTGATGTTACAGGCGTGATGTTACAGGCGTGATGTTACAGGCGTGATTTTATAAGAGAAAAACCACAGGTAGATAGCGCGAAATACTAGTAGTACCCTGCAAATGTCACAAAAGAAAAAACACGACTGAAGACATGTCATGTTTTATTGAATAAGCTTACTTGTGTACTTTATGCGTTACTCAAGAATAAACAGAAAAAATAAGGATACTGAAAATAAAATTTATGAAGCCCAAGAACATGAAAAAGACATGATGAGTGTCAACTGAAAAGTTTTCAGAACATAACGAAACAAGGAAGAGGTGCGATGCTATCCTTTGGCTGATGGGAAATTTAAAAAATTGTTTTCTTCGTTCTGCCTTATACAAAGTAAGCAAAAATGTTTTATCTTTCTATTCCACACACAAAGGAAATTTCTTATGGAAATATTGTCACAATTTAAACATTTACGTTGAAATATACGTCTGTTCGATTGAAATATGTATGTATGTGGCTAACTGCAAGTTCGCTTTTACGAGACAACAGCGGAAGCGGTAAACAGATATACATTTCGTTTAATGTGAAATGTTCTTTTTACATTTCACTCCAGTTCTGCAAAGATGCAGAAAGTTGTGTAGTTTGGACGAATAATGTCTCAATTGTACTGTATTGCGAAGATCTGCAAAACGTAGTCTGATACTGTAATGCTCCAGCTTTTATTTGTTAGGTATCTGTTAATATTTTTACGTAGGTGTTATTATGTATTTATATTTCTATATTTTTTATAATATGTACGCGCAAACCCGCAGAGTATAAATGATATTCACTTGATTAAAATGTAGCAGTTATTATGAGCTAGTTAATTTGTACCTGTTAAGTGGTTTACTCATTTACTCAATTCGTTTACTCGCTCCGGTGGTGCTGGGTTCAGATCCATGGCGCGCACCTCTCTACAAAAGTGCGTTTTAAATTTAATATCACTTGCTAACGGCGAAAGAAAAAATCGTGAGGAAACCTGCACACTTTAGAATTTGCAAAAAAAAAAATTCTAAGGTGTGTGAAGTCTGCCAACCCCTCAGTTGGCCAGCGTGGCAGACTACGGCCTGAACCCTCTTAATATGAGAGGAGACCCATATTCCAACAGTGGAATGACAAATGGGTCGATTAAAGTATTATTATATAAATGGTTTACTTTACAAAAACGGCGGACCCTGGGTGGGCACCCTACTGTCAGTTTTACCTAATATTTATAGTAACAATATGTGCAGAGTTAATGCTCTGCTCCGTCTAAACTTGAACCAAATTTCAAATATTATTCAAAGTAGAACAAGGAATAAAATGAACAAATACTTATATGATAAAGTTTTAGTTTGAGTTATTTAAATATGTTCTTACGTAAAAAATTACGGTTTAAGAAGAATGTTATTTCTCATAAAGAATTAACATAATTCACTTACTGAGAAATCGTAACAAAAAACATTATAATATCGGGCGTAGGTACAAAAAGCTACGTTAGATTAGGAAATTACCATCTGGTTACTTAGAAAGCACACAAAATAAATGCTATGATTATAAAAGTGAGTTAATATTAAATGAGTAATATTGGTATTATGAAATTATTTAAAATTGTTTCTTTATTATTCGACGTATGTTTATTTTCAGCAAATGAAGTTGTTACATTTGGTTTAAAACCAACATTTACGTCACAAAATGGCTAAATTAAACACATTTTTCATTTCAACTTTACACATAGTAGAGTCTCTGTGGGATCGAATGTTCCCGATTTCCACAAACAACGTGGAGCAAATGTTCGTTGGATAGTGAAAGTTTACTATACAAGGAAAGCACCACGCGGTACAGCCGCTACGTCATGTATTGCAAGAATTAACGACCAAGTGTGACATATGCTCGTTAGGCTCATCGTGCGAACGTGTAAATTAAAATAATTTCACTCGTTTTACTGTCTGTTACGAATGTTGCTTGCTAATGTTATTTTTAACTTTGTTTTGGCTGACCTCATTGGCATTGTTATTTTTTTTTAATGTTGACATAAACAGCAAATTAGAATAATTACTTATAAAAGATAGTGCCAGCACAATCGAACCAAAGCCTGGATTTCTAAAACATATCGTTTTAACGTATATGCGCTACGAGTACATGCACGCGGGACCTTGATTACATATTATAAGCAATAAAAAATTGTTATAGAAGCTCACCTAACTGAATCAGAATGTAAGATAAAGTATAAAAGTCACTTCAATTCGTCGCATGGGAAATATAGAAGAAAAATGTTCTTAAGAAGTAATTTTACAGGCGCTGAAAGTGAGTTCCTGCTAGCTGCCTTAAAAGATTAAAAGTTTCGGAAAAGCGGTAGTCTTGAGTGATACAGAACGGGGAGCGATTCAGCTTCCAGCGGGCCAGCCCGGTCGCCGCAGTCGCGCCGAGCGCCCGCCGCGTCACCACGTCGCGTTTCGCTACAGCCCACTCAATCGATATTATCGTACAGTCGAACATACGCGTTTTTATCGCTTCACGTAAATATTTTATGACTGTTTAAAAGTTTTATTACCACGTATCACAACATCATTGTACTTATCACTTATCCAATCCCACCCGGTGCGTGCCGGTGAGTGCGATACATTGTAATAAACAATGTTTAAAATCTCGCGCTAACTTGAACAGCTGATTTTTACGCGGCCGGATCCCGGTTACATTCATGCCCGAAACACGTATATTCGGAATTTCTCGTTTCGTATCTATATTTATATTCATCTTTTCAGGCGATATTTCCGTTCCAATAGTAAAATTAACGTAATCTGGCATCTGACGTTCGGAGAGACGATGTCGCCGTCGCGTTAAGTAGATGGCGTGTGCGCATGCATGGTGTCGGCGTCATTAATAGATCGCGTGAAATATGTCGGTAGATTGGAGACGCATGCGAAGGTCGGGGTTTGCGTAGAGTCGCTCTGGGGAAGTTGGCAAGCGACGTGCGCGTGACGCGATAGTCGTGTCGCGCTGTTAGTCGTAACCCCGGGGCCAGGGGACATGTGCGCGCCATGGACTACCAATGTGTTATCGTATACACGGTTATCAACATCGCGCCCCCGCGCCTTTCGACGCAGACGGCGGACTACAGCGACGGATGCATCGCGTGGTTTAAGAATAAAATAAAAAGGTTAGTATTATCAATAAAAAATAAATAAAAGATTTCGGGGTTAAAATTACATATATTTAATTATCAAATAAAATATATATATTTAATTTAACCTAAAATTAAATATATTTCATTTTAAGGTAATTTATTTTAACAGGTTAATTGTTGTGAAGTGTTAAAAATTCAAAAGTATGCTACCATAACAGTGTAAAAATATTTTTAAAAAGCCACAATGTAAACTAAAATTCAGAATTATATTTATAAATGAAATTTGATTTGCAGCCGGCAAAATCTGAAAAGATGAGAAACCGAATGCATTTTTTAGTTGAAAAAATTCCTGGCTCGTTTCTGTGAATATTGTGAAAAGCATTGAAAATTGGAGATCATTTAACGCTTCTAATAATGTGTTTTCTTTTACATTTAGCTGAAATTTTTTAAAAATTATGTTCTTTCTTATGTTCTATCAATTTGAATGTTATTTGTGCCTATAATTGAAGTAGCGCGTAGCTTGCTTCTGGTGTTTTGAATTTATTGTTTTCGTAGTGTTTACTTTGTTGGCGCAATCATTAAATAAATTAAAAAACCGCTTGTTCCGATTAAATACGAGAACCGGTTAGAGGCGCCGAAAAAATTTGTATGAAGTACATTTATTCCAAATTATGTGACGAAATAAAATTTCATATCGACGTGCATACACGCGAATTTGTTGAACATTGTATGGTGCTAAACAGTTTTTTATATTATTTAAAAAAAAACATCAAACGTTAGCATAGACTTAATTAAAGGGGGTTACGGCCGGTTTTATCAGCCATATTTCCACATTTTATGCCATATTATTCAGTGTACAAGTCTTATTAATACCTAGAGGATAAGCCTCGACCGTTAATAAATCGAGTACCCTACACATAAAAGTCATATATAATATTATAATTAATGCTATCCTAGGTTTAATTTTGTTGATCCAAGGAAACATTTTTGTGTAAATGCAATTTAGCACGACATCAACTATGTAGGCGTCTGGTGTTTCGTTTTTAATCATCTCATATCACATTCGAGGCTGTCACATATATTCGTTAACGGAAGAGTATTTAACAAGTAAAGTAAAAATGGGTCATTGTCAACTATTATACGTATGTATGTACATCACGGCAGCAATGTTAAGTTTAAAGCTGGTTTTGTTCCTAAAAATAGAACCCATTATGGTAATTTACCTTCTAGTACATTATTAAAATATTTTCTAATATTATGTACATCATTATATTCGAAAAAACTTTCCATATCATCATCATTATCATTAAAAATTTATCATTATTCCATTGAGCATGTAATTTGTATTCTAATTATTCTTAACATACTTAAATATTTAATTACAAAGAAGAATAAATTAAATTTTAAATTTCACACGTTTGCTATTTTACGTAATACTCTTTGCTCTATGCAATATTTCACATCGTTAGAGTCTGGAAACAATATAAATTTTGGATTTGAATAAGTAGTTGCCACTTAAATTAATATACATGTTTCTATCTATGTATGTTCGAAATTAATAATATCGCTTATAGAATTCAGCATTGACTAAAATGGTGTCAGCTAAAGGCATATTTGTCTTGTCTTATAGTTGTATCTTATTAATTTTCTATAGAAATTTGACAGACAGGACTTAAGGATCATTTTTCCTATTTAAAGTGGTGCGAAGATTCATAATTACAGAGTTAAGGCCCCCTTTTCACGTCCTAGCAACAGTTTCGGGAGAGTGGATAACTGTGTTACCAGCAGTTACAATTAGTCTGGTCCTAGTTAGTTTGACAAAGCTCGCGCTAATTACAATTGTATGAGAGTTGTTCCATTTAAAATTAGGCTTGAACTTTTCAAAGATTTTAGTACGCTTCACAAGTTAAGTGTGTAACCTCACGCCTGTAATCCCCGGAGAGGTAGACAGAGGAGGGTAACATATTCCACATTTCACCAGTTACGTTTATGTCCCACTGTGAAATAAAGGGTGAGCCTATTGCCAATAAACAGGTTAAGTAGTGTGATACATATTTCAAAAATCCCATGAGTTTGTAAGATATGTGAATTAAATTGTGGTGTGATTTATATTTTAAGTATAATAGAAAGGACCAAAAGGTCAATAACCGCTATCGAATAAGCATATTCCAATAGTGCGAAGTGATAAAAATATCCGAGAATGCTCACACATCGAACTACCAGCGACACTTTGTCAAGAATGTCTATCCTTTGGAGATTACAAAGAGCGGTCTGACTCTGATCTTATCGTTATATAACGTACTATCGAGGTGAAGGATTTGTAAAGTTCTACACATCATTTTGGCCTTGCGTTGTTTTGAGTGTTGTCTTGGTTCAAAACAATTTAAAGTCAATTCTGTGTCTTCATTTAAAATTTGTATAGTGTACGAAATAATAACTGTAGGGAAAACTAAAAAAAGACAAATCGTTCTGTTGCTATCTTGTGTAAAATCTAATAGAAACGCCTTCCCTTAACGTATATAGTCATCTTCTTAAATCATATTTGATTAATAATTCATTAACATCGATCGAAATTGAACACATGCCATTAAATATTCGGGAGATATTTTATCTGCAACAGCGATCGGATGCATTACAATAAAGATTATTTATTTCACTGCGCCGAAGACAGCTGAGCGATGATATTACGTTCAGACCTACATACTCATCTGTACAATGCCATCAGACGTCTCCGAATTCGGCTCGCACCTACAAAAAGAGTGACGCATCAAGCGGAAGCACGTCAGGTACTGTTTTGATAGATATATTTGGAACTCGGTGCTCTATGCCTGCCCCGTAAGAGATCCGGTGTGATGATATAAAAATATTAGCAATACCCACCTATATCCTTACCTGTATGTAACAGTACTCATCTGTTATCCTATGTTTTGTACTATAAATGTGTCTGCGCTGAACCGATTTAACTAAAATTAAGTATATCGGCAGCTTGAGCTCAGAATTAAGTTACTGTATAAAGGAAGTTACGATTAATAAGACATTCTTATATGTATTTACTTGTATGACAATACTCTCAATGTGTCTGGTTCAACAACTATAACTAGGTACAAGACATACATATTTGATTGAATCAATGATGAAATATATGTATTGCTGCCATATATATTAAGTCAACGCCATCGTAACATCATGCCTGTATAGTATATTATGTATTCGTATGCCATATTATGAATATTCTATATTCACGTCGCTTAGTTTCTTGACATAAATGAATCTGACTAATTTCACAACGCTCTTTAATATTTTTACTTGTAAAGTTAAACAGCATAATTGAAAATGAAAAGAAACTTTTTAAAGTTATATATATCACCTGAGTCGTTTCGAACGTTTTTGTACCAGTCTTTAAGGCCTCGGAGATGCCGAGAAAAGCTGTGACTCTGAGTGCGACATAAAAAGTTTTGCTGTAGTGTTAATTACACTTTAACCTTTTATGTTGTCCACTAATGGGGACCGATGACTCCTTACAGCTTACAATAGAAAGACTATACCAATCATCTCATGTCTTCGTAAGGTCAAACGATTGCCGTAAAGATTACAACCGGTGCTGTTTATTGTTCCCACCTAAGAAGTAAAAACATAAATGCCTTTGAACGTCATCATCATCATCATTATCAGCCTACTCGCGTCCACTTCTGGATATAGGCTTCTCCAATGGCACGCCACTGAGCTTGATCTTCAGCTCTTCGCATCCCACCACTGCCAACCACTTTGCTTATATCGTCATTCCACCTAGTTGGAGCGCGTCTGTTTATATATTGTCTTTGAACGTAGCATTTTAAATTCGAATTTTTGAAAATTCTGTATATTTACTTTGAAATGTAGGAATTAAACTAATGAAAAAAGATTAAGGATTCGGATAGGTACTTCAAAAACTTTTCGCAGAAACAATTCGTCTCTCAAAAAAATAACGCTGATTACAGCGTTGCTTGCGAATTCAAATATCTCTCTGCAAAATCAGTAAATTGTAATTCTCACTGGGCGCTTTTAAATCCAGAAGTCGGGTGCTTTTATATGGGTCGCCTTTATTGAGCAGGTCTGCATCTGCAGAGCAAAGGACAGTCAATGAGTTTGCTTATAATTGCGTGTCAACAGATTTGTTAGTGGGAGTGAGTGCAATAGAATTACAAAAATGAACATTATTGTATTGTATTGGTCACTTCTTCGCCAATTTTTATAGCACTCAAATACGTCAGGTTTTAAGTGCAAGTTTTCCAATAGTTTTTCACGACACAATATTTCTTGAAATTCCATCAAAGTTAATGAGTGAAATTTATAAACGTATACGGCATCTTAGTGCAATGCTGTCTTTTAAATCGTAGGTGCGAACAATTGTCACTTGCAAAAGTGCCTAGGGGTGGGTGAGTACATATTTCTTTCAAATCTTACTAACTTAGGCAAATTTTAAGAAAATTTAATTGATAGCAATGAACTTAGATATAAAGAATTGTACGAACTTTTTTAAGACAGAAAAGTAAAACAAACGCTTTGTAAGACTGTAAATTTCTTAATTCAATTGAGGTTAACTTTTTACGTGAAAACGAAATGAGAGAGTGCGGGATTGACGCGACGGGTCTCTAAATGGGTCAAGAAACGTGTTGTAAAAAATATATTTTCGGAATTCCAAAAGTTAAGTGTGGTTATTGCGATGGGCAATAAATCATGCGCTAAATAAATGTTACCCGAAATTAGTATTAAAAAGAAACGAATTTTATTTTATCTCAACATTTCGTATGTAATTTAATAATCGTGAACCGAATAATAATGTCTTCTCAACAACTATGGTTGTGTAACAGACTATTATGATATGTATAATATAATGTATAGCATAGAGTAACATCTCTAGGAAAGGTATTTCTGGCATTCTATTGTTGTACTCAAGAATGCCACATAGCGTCAGTAATACGTCTTAGGTGGAAATCGTACTGGAGAAAATTTTAGGGCTGCATAGGTACCTACTTGTATCTGAGACAAATTTTGAATACCGTTACGCTTATTAATGTCTTGGCATACTTAGGTTTTATTGAGGTGAGATATTTTTGTCCATCTTAAGCTTGATGTTAACTCAATAGATTTTGCTTGAACCATACTAAGGATGTAAATTCACATTGGCCGTGTATTGATTCCTACGTGTAAATATTTTTTTTTTTTTTTTTCGTCAGGAAAACTCAGGTCGAGTACCTATCGCCACGGGGCCGATGATAGGTTATGTCGGGCTCCAACCGACTAAAAACCTGAC
>DWME01004219.1:0-16701 GCA_018244795.1 Parelbella ahira ahira
CACTAACTTGTATTTAATAAAACACACTTAAAAAGTTACATAAAACTGTATTTAGTGGTCACGTGTATAATATTCAACAAATAAAAGGTTATCTTAAAAATATTATTTCTTGTTATAACATATTGTTAATTTAAATGTGCATAGAGCTGTCGCGGGAAACAGCCGTGTCCAGAAGTGGGACGCAAAAAAATTGCAGCTACATGCATAAATATCACGACTTCTCATCTAACGTAACAGTCTCAACATAATACTTAAAAAGTGGCCTCAATATTTTTATGGATAAAAACACGTAAAAACCACTTGATTTATGGTCCGGTCTCATTCGATTTGATTTACGGTACTGGCGTGCGAATATTAAAGATTCGTATTGATATATTATTCCTTTATCCCCATTCTCCCTTTTCGCTATTTACGAGAGTTTCCCTGCCCTCATAACTTTCATCGTCCTTTTTACGACGCGACTTGTAAAAACAGACTCGGGCATTCATATATAATATATTGTACTTACCCGGTATGTTCTGTTAATGCAAGTGTCCGCTTACGTACGTGGTTTTTTTTTCGTTGAAGACGGCTTCTATTCAGTCCACGTAATATAATAATAAGAAGATGATAATAACATGTGGACTGAATAGTATTACTTTCCTCTATTAAGAATATATATATGGTTATAGAATGAAACGAGAATTTTATTTCAATTTATATATTTCAGTTAAAGTAGGAGAGGATCGTGAAGAAATTAAGAAATACTCGTTAGTTACAAATCCTTACAATCCCACAAGTAGTCAAGAGAAATTACCACGTACTTAGATCGAATGTAATCACAAGCCATTGGCAGAAGTAAACATTAATAACAGAACAGGGGAGTGTCACTAACAGCAATGGGTAACATTGTCTGCCAAAGATATTAATCAGTCCGATTCGAGAGATATTTGTATTTATGTATATAAAAATATACTTATTACACGTCTGTTAACAGTGTAAGCCATTAAACGGACAAAAATATTGCAGCTACGAAGCAGAAACGTATATATCATGCTTATCAGATGTAGACCGAGACCGTATGAAAAACAGGAGGGGAACTGGAAAAGAATAAAACAGCAAATCCTGTTCTTGGGAATTCTGAATGCCTAGTCATCAGCCTCCGTAATAGAGTCCGATTGTGATCTTTTCATTTGCAGTGAGCCATGAGTAATTCCGTCTCCCCGATGGAATTATAATGAAGACGGAAATTATATTATTTCTGATTACTCCATTGTTCTTGCGATTCTGATTAAATGGGTTTCGCTCGTGGAATTTGTGGGGTAAGTCCAACAAATCATTTCGGATTAAGATTTCCTTGCTAACACCGTAAACAGAATCTCATTTATCGTCTTAGCTTCTTAAAGGTAAGAAGTGAATTAAAAGCTTTTAGATGAAATGAATTAAATTGTTTTATTTCGAACGTGAAGTCTATGTAGTATAATGTAAATGCCAAATTGTCACCGCAGGTTACAACATGACTACGTTTTAAATTCTACAATTCTTCACATACATATAGCAGTCAATAATTTTATTGTGATCAAAAACAGTTGCGCTACTGTCTACATATTTGAAAACAAGATGGCAGCACTCATGTAAAACCAGTACGCAACAAGTGACATATGACAGTGGAACGATCGGAAACGATCGAAATTAAATATACTTTTGTCTATTTTCGTAGTAAAAACGTAACGTAACAATTAACATCACACCTGTAATTCCCAAAGAGACAGGCGGAAGAATGTATTACACTGTGACGTTTCACAAGTTATGATTATATTCATCACAATGAAATATACACATAGGCTCACATTTAGGCTCACCAAAAATCAACTGAGGCAAACCTGTCGTCTAAATATTATACCTATACTTAGGCAGAATAAGAGATACGCATTACGACTTACGTATATGACTTTATTTCAAAATATCGACATTTCTTTTTTATGTACTGTATATTTATTACCAAAGTGTATTCAAGTTAGTAATTTTCTAAAAAATATTTTTGAGGAAGTCATAATTTTGAAATCACGGAAAAATTTACTAGCGTTTAACCAAGTCTGGAACTTATTGAACTATTGAAAAATTCTAATATTACTTATTCAAAAGATCTGTTTTTTGTAACATTATTTTAGGAAGTAATCTCACATTGCAGTATATTAATAGCTATACTTTACGATTCCGTCGTCCGCGTGGAGACCTGAGTCTTGCCATTTAATTTTTATTTCTCAACTTCTTATCCTTTTAAATATTTATTTAATGATATTAACTCATAATAATTTTGTAATCATAATTAATTCCAATAAATCTATTTTCATGCTACAATTCGACAAAATAAGAGTAACAGAACTGTACTTTATACTTATACTTACTTTGTTACTATGACAAAAAACAATTTGTCATATATGTACCTCGACAAATAAAATCTAGACCTTTAAAATTATTGGTAGCAATTGGAACCAAATCAATAGCGAAAAGTCTCGGAGTTTTCAAGAATCTTGCTGGACACCAAGTTCCTCTTGGGGCGGCGCCCAACTTTTGCTGTCAATTATACTCTCTGGCACCGTTTGGTCAGCAAGTTTTGAACTGCACCTGCACTACATTGAAGTTATTAATGACGCAGTTGCTTAACTTTGGGTCGTCCCGATCTCGCCACATTTGCTTGGCGATGCAGTTTAGGAACTTGGAAGAAGGGAATAAGAAAAATTTTAAAAAGGAAATCTTGTTTTCCTAATTTTCGGTGCCCATTATAATAAAACACTACAATCCATTGTTTGCAATTTAAGAACAATGATGAAAACTGTGGTACGAGATATAAAGCTTTAGTACTGCGCGTCTCCAAACAACATGCCTGACCACGAGGCATATGAATAAAAGAACAAGACGACGAGGTCCAATTGCGACCACCCAAGGCAGGCTCTGGTAGCTGGAATGTTTTTGGCCGTGACGCTGTAGTTAATCAAACCGTAACAAGGTGGAAAAAATTCAATAAAGACTTTTATTTAAAAATACTCACAACCTTATAGGCGACATATAATAGAAAAAAATAGGTAATCAGTTTTTTTTTATGCGAATCCGAGTCAAATACGTTCAATATGACAAAATTGAAATTTGTGAATGTTATTATAATAGCAGCCTATTTGTGTTTAAACATATTTTAACAACAGAAGTACATTGAAAAATAAATATATTTAAATTGAATATATATATATATTGAAAAATAGAATCTAACAAAGTACGACTGCTACTATGCAGTTTGCATAAAACCAGCAAAGAGTTGTACAAACAATAACTCATTGTTTTGTATCCGTTACTTATTATGCCGGATATATCTCCAAATTATTAAATATATCTAGGAATATATCATAGTCGACACAAATATGCTTGTAACAAAGTACAATACGAAATAAATGATCTAAAATTGAAAAAATTCAATCAGCTCCTTTATGAAACCGTTATGATCACATTGATTTATTATATTAAAAAGCCCAAACTCTTATCCGACTGAGTGGGACGCAGCGCTGACTTGGCTGCTCGTAAACTGTTCCCCGATTTAATAAAATTTATTCAGCTACGTTCTTTGGGGTCCTACAAATCATAATTCTCTTAGAATAGGTACTTATTTAGTTGGGACGGAAGTTTTAGAGCTAGTAAAGTTTATTTGAACCCGCGGAGAGAATATGCTGAATGTCTCCGTCCACCCTCTGCGTTTCGGACTTTACGACGCACTTGTGTCATATAAACGGCATTTTATATTTAAAACTTCACCTGTCTAGTATCACTTCACGGTAGTTTTATTCGCACGTTCCAGAAACTAATATAATGGTAAAAATATCCTTATTATTTTATCTTAGAATTCTAATACCTTTTTTATTCTACAGAAGTAAATGATATGTGATCAGTACGTCATTCTTAATAAATTGAAATAAAGCACTGTCAGTAAGAAGTCATTAGTGACATTAGTTAAAATGAATTCTCCTTAGTATACCAATGCATTGTTAGTATTTTAATACCACAATTCATTTCCTGTTGAAAATGAGGGAGCTCACAGCTTCTTGACTCCAGTAACTGTAAGCCTACAATTAACCTCCTGCGAACGTTTATAATGAATGTTTCAATAAATCTGCCAAATTGCCCTTTATTACGCATCTTACATCACTTTAATTGAGACAACCTACGAAGTGGGCTCAGAATTTTCGTGAATTTCTCTCGGTCGTGTAAGCATTAATTCATCCAATATAAGTTTTGACCCACGCTAATGCGCGCGCTAGTTATTATAAACGTAACATTACGCCTGTAATCCCCGAAAGGGTAGGCAGAGGAATGTAGTACACTCTCATGTTTCACCAGTTACCATTACATCTCATGAAATAGGTCAGCCTATTGCCATACACTGGGCACAATCCAGACTCCGAGTCAGTACCTACTAGAAATTCTAAATTAAAAAATCCATTAGTACCCGACCCGGGATTTGAACTCAGAACTACCAACGAGGTAGTCAAATATGTTACGCATGCAATTTTTTATATTTAAATGATTTAAAATGTATGAGAAGAATTTTGTTAGATCATATTTTCAAAACTTTTTAAAATTATTGAGCATAGACAACTCACTTTCCTTAAATTACAGGACACATACGAGTAGGTCTATAAAGAAAAATAGTATTATTTGCTCTCTGATTCTTCATGTCAAATAATACGTTACTTCTGTGAAGTAACATACATATATTTTTTATTAATTGATATATACTTTATATTGAGTTATACCGTAAGTAAATGTGAGCACAAAATACACGTTTAGCACCAATTGTCTCGGATACCAATAATCGTAAAATCTATGGCTACAAGAGTCGTTAAATCCACGACGGGGAGCAGGTGGCAATACCTATACTCTACTGTCCACACTTACTTTGTTAATGGGTTCTTAATTGCTTTCCTATCCCTAAACTAAAGCCGTAAATTCAGAAATTTTCTTTTTGTTTGCAAGTCAGTGAGCCATAGCACTGTTCCGTAAATGTTGATATTACAATATCAGCGAGATTGCTTAATCAAAATTTCTCTTTGTTTTACACTTGTGACTTTCAATGTTTTCGTTTTATTTCTTACATTGAAAGAATCTTTGAGGCGGTAACCAGTTTATCTTACGTACAATGAGTTTGTTTAAAATATCCTTATGCAAATGTAATGACATCTTTGTTTGAGATTAAATATTTAAGATGTAGATATGTAGAACAGTCTATATATACACATCCCGTCACTATTTCGACTCAATCTGTTGTGGACTTCCAAATAGTCAAATGCAAATCCGTCTGAAACAAAACTAGGGGGGTGACAAGTTGGGACCGCAGACCGTAACAGAGTTTAGCACTCACAACTTGTTGAGGAAAACCATAGCTTGGACTTGGATGTTTTCTGATTTCATGTAGGCGAACTGAATGATTTATATTTTCATTTGTTAGAGTTAATTTTGTTACAAGACCTGAAAACTGTATGTTTATCAGTGAATTCAATTTCTACATCTTGGTTTGTTCAGGGTATACATCTTTATTTCCAAAATGATCTTTCATTCTTAAACGGGAAAAAATCTAGTCAAGCAAACGCTTCGAAAAAAGCTGCATAAAAAATATTACGGCCTATGAATTTGACTAGTTTAATAAAGCATTTTATATACATATAATAACAATAACTGTTATAAATCTAATATTTTACAAAATGAGCACTATAATGAACACAGAGTACATGTAGGTACTACTTAGCGTTATGCAAAGAAACATGTGTTTGTGAAACCTTTTTAATACAAAGTAAAAAAACAAAAAATAACAAAAAGTTTCTACAATTACCCAACGGCGGCACCGTATTTATTGGACTTGTGATTTGGTAGAAAATTAATTAACTGACACGTGAATGGAAATTTCTCACGTTTTCTCGCATTTTAATTATTGTCCCTTTCATTATATAGGTACTTTATCGTTTCAAAGACGAAATAGATATTAGCATGCAGAAGTCTCAGGTCTCTTGCCATGGATTGATCGAGGATAATAGAATTAATTAGATAAATAAGATTTTGATAATGGTACGTACGTTATGACTAAGATTAGGTTCCAAATTGATTATCAAAAAGTTTTATTTTGCACTACACCTCTGACACGGCGTAGGTACTATACGAACGGGGTACGTTTTAGTGCCCTGTTACATTGCTTCCGCTAGGCTTGTCACTAAAGTGCCGAAAATTCTTATATGCCACGGTAACATAATGTCAGTTCACAAGCTAAATGGCGCGCAATCTGTCGGCTTATACGCAATATAAAAAGGTATGAAAGGATCAAGACCGATCGTGCACGGTCTACTCATGTCGCCTTTCGAATCAAGAATGCGAACCCTATAAGCTCTCACGGTGTAATGTGAAAACTATATAAGATAAGTTATTCGCCTGTTATCCAGTTGCGTGGTGTAATCATTTTTATGAAATATATTTTATTTACAATGCGACTGATAAAATTCCTGTAAATTCATCTTTAATGTTTGAAAACATTTAAAGAGCTATGGGCCGATGTTTCGCAAGGTTCTCACCATACTTATAGATCCCATATGGTTCTCATACCCTTCGGTACCTATCAGAATAGGACGTATGACTGCGCCACTGTTTTTGTGTTATAAAGTGGATATTTAAAGTTACGCATTAGCGTTATTCGCTTTATAACCTATTTATACAAAAGTATAAATGCATTGAACAGTAAGTCCTGAAAATATATTGGGAACATAGCCAAAGGTTATATTTGTTGGCGATGCCTATTTTCGGCACTAAAAAATCACATTGTCAGCTCCATAACTTTGTCCATACTCTAGTAAGGGATCGTTTATTGATTGTTGTTTTTCATTTATTACGTCATGATAGAGGTCGTCCCTATCGAAACGTTTTAATTGGCGGAACAGTACACATGAAATACTTGTATAAGTGTCTGCACCGAATTACCTGACGCTAGTAGTATCAACGTTAGCCAAAATACCCACGTTATCACTGCAATTATTAAAAACTAACTAATACATATTTAGTTAGTTAGTAGTTAGTTGTATTGAAATTTACTATCATACAAATAATGTTGCCAACACGGCAGAATAGTGAGAGACTATTAGAGCAAACATTACCGTTGGTTGCGAGCCAGATACAATTAAAATTTGAAGGAGGGTCACATCGCTAGTAATCTGACTATGTTAGCTGAGACTGAATTTGTTTAAATCTTAAGAGGCTTAGCGATCTACAGTATAACGATGGTAAATTTATTTTCGCGGTAATAATTATTAGGCACTTTGGTGCCTGGCTGGTGTTGTTTTACGTTATTAAGCCCAAGCGGATTGCTGCTGGTTTTTATTGCCAGAAGACGAACAAAATGTAATATCAATTTGATAAAGCAACGTATAATTGCAGATCAAAATGTCGAGATTTCACTGATCGAAATGAAAATGCTTTGGATGTGTTGTGCTATAGTCACATGAATGTGTTTATATTTTCGTAACATACAATCTTGGAATTCTATTCGGTGAATCAAAAACGAGTTGAATTTTTAATTTTGAAAGTTAAGTTACCGAACTCACGGGTTGTAATTTCAAAAATCATTATTTACGTTTATCTAACCTTACCAAGTGTGCCCTAATAAAGGGTAACCTTACGACAAAGAGTCATAAGTGGACATAAGTCAGTATAGTCATTCTAGACGCTTCTCCTTACTATCTCTTAGGTATAAGCAGAATGAATATTTCTTTAATGTTTTCCGCATATGCGTAAAGTTTTCGCGGTTTAATTCTGCGAGAAGATGCTACCGAGTGAAAAAAACTGTAGTATGTGGTAACACTTGAAAAACACATAGTTGGTAGTAAAAAATTACTATCTTGACCCATTTCTTCCGGCCTTAAATTTCTCACACGCTAACAGATTGCTCGTCGTCAGCGACAAACATAACTCACATTGTCTTGACAAATGAAATAAGAGGATTGTCGACATAAAAGCTCATATTTTCTACAAGCTAACATAAGTCTAACGTCCACGTGCAGTGACGTGAATATTTCACAAACTAACTGATCTGAAACTTAATTAGCAACTTCAACTGTCTTGGATCGACGTTCTTCTCTACCACAATATTACGAAATCCTATTCTTTATTCTTTCTGTCGGTAGAAACTCTACATTGTTTATGAAATAATACATTCATTTGATAAGAACAAAAGGAAACTTAAAGTCACGTTCCAACGAACTGGTTGTGCTAATATTATTATTTTCATTTCGTTTCTAATTGTTAATTACTGTTACGTCTAATTGTAAACGCCATTATTTATTATATATTTGAATACAATAATAAACACTTTGAAGTCATAGAACAATAGCAATACAATTAGGAACAAAATCAGAAACAATTGGAAGTGAAGTCGTAGTTAGGCCTAAAGTTTCATGACCGGTTTGCGAAATTTCCAAGTCAACATTCATAGCTCTAAATATCTGCAAACTTGTAATCAAATTATTACGCAGAAATTATTGACTATAGTTTTTGGGTTTAGATATTCGAGGAGGCGTGCACACTAAGTGTTGCTAAGTTACAAAGTTTTTTTTGCTATCACCATAATACACAACTTTTAGGCAAGATTTTCTTTAGAATACTCCTTAATATGCTTCTCAAATCTTTTTCAGTCAATAACCCATTGAACGATTTTGCAATCCTATCGTCTTTCTAAAGAATGAATTCAGGTTCATACAGATAATTCCATATACCGGTCTAACTTAAAATCTGCAAGCTCAAAAAATAAACAAATTATAGATCTTAATTATTAATGTTGGATATTTTTAAAACTTCAGTGTTTGGACAATGACAGTGACAATTATATTTGGCATCTTTTTTATATTTTAACGTCGTCAAAAACAAATTCCGGTTTAATTGTGTTCAAGTTTCGTTTGAAAACCTCAATACTACTCACTGAATATAGTGGTACTATTTTCATATTGAAAGAAAAAATACAATTTTATTATTATTTTATACTCACCTTTATTAACATGGTATGGAATTCCGTTTTTTGTTTTGTTTTGCATTTTCTTTTCCGCTACTACTAATTTCTGTTTTTAAAGCCTTTAACATTCTAATTAATTCGTTTTTCATATTATTTTGTGTTGTTTTATTGTTTTTATTATCACCGCGGAACTACACGAAAAGAAAGCGGCCCTTACTCAAAATCAGTAGCTGTGGGATGCCCTAGCTCTGCTCGTAGCGAAGACTCAGTGAGGGCCTTTTCCATTTTAAGACTTACTTGTTTTTCTCTCTTTTTGTTTTTATAATGGTTATAAGCAAACCCAACCTTATTATTATTGATGTAATTAAAGTTTTTTATTCTATTCCAAGATTCATCACGACCAGCCTGTATCACTCCACTGCTGAAGATTGGAAAAAAATGCAATTTATGAAATGAAAGCGGAATTGTAAAACGCGTGATGCCACGATTATACTTTGTTTTGCTACTGACTTAGTTCCTAAATACTTGTAAAGTCCTTTTGGTACTTAAATTCAACGTATTAAATAACACATACATGCTTTTAAAGCGACTATTTATGGAATAAAACCCATGGTGCATTGATTTGGCTGTGGAAATTATTTTATAACCACATAGAACGTAATACATTTCAAATGTGAGATTATGAAATTATACTACATGTTAACAATAAATTTCTAGAATACCATTCGCTAAGCAAACAGACAAAGCGAGCAAATTAAATTAAACACGGCTGGAAATTGCATTCCAGATTTTATTAAAAAATTCAATTTTCCGTAGCAGCAGCCGAGAGAAATGCGGCCTCACATAATTTCATCCCGACTAATCCCGGTATCACTACTCACCTGGCACCGATTGCGAGCAAAGTATGAATAATTTTTTACATATCCTCTGCTGTCATAATTTCCAACCATCATATAAAAATTCACTTAATATACAGGTTGAGGCACAAGTGATGACTTAACGGGACTTGGCTGCCACACTGGTAAAACCGAATAATATTGTGTTAAGTTTCAACAAAAAATTACTATGCGTGTAAAATTTATTACATATAAAAATATATATGTATGTATATATCGGTCATTATACCGAATATATGACTTAAACCGGCCAACCGCGTTCGTTATACCGATGTAACGAAGATGTTTTTTGTGACAGAAAGGAAATTCTAAAGCAAAAGTGAGCTAGAATTTGCTCTAAGGGTTTGTACATATAGAAGGACTGGAAGGGAAAAGATTGAGGAAACAGATATGTAATGGTAACATTGATCGATGTAAATGTCGAGGGAGACCCAGACTCATTTATCTTGACTTCTTGACCTTACAGGGCAGATACTATACTAGCTTAGGGAGAGTAGGAAGTCTCCAAAACCAGCGTGTGTGTGTGTAAAGAGTAAGTGAATGTAGACGTCATGTCTGTAAGAATAGAATTATTTGACACCCTCCGTTTAAACCGCAAGGGACCTCGCGTAATAATTTAATAATAATTATTTGTGAGGTGTAGGGGTTCCAAGACGATTACTGGAACAATAATAAAATTGTGAATATGGTGTGAACACATTAACTTTAGGGCATTATCTAAAGGTGGACAATATTATAAAAAATCGAGAATTATCCTTAATGACTTATTAATAATACCATTTTACCTTAATTTTAACAACAGTCAAAAAGCACCTGGTCCAGACCAGACAATAGCATTTCTTATCTAATTAAGATTATAAAATTATTTATAATTCAATTAAGGTATCCTGTAAAGCAGTAATTTTCCTAAATAATTGTATCCCCGGCGTTCGTTCGCGTTCATTACGGGTCATAGATTTGCCGCTCGGCGAAATTACACGAGCATTATCCTTAAATTATTGCTGCTAATATGTCGGTGAGCAATCCCCGCGCTCAGATGTGCTCCTGACATCGTATTTTAATTGAAACTTAGTGAAGATGAAGTGGTTCTGTAAGACAATAAAAGGAAGTAAACAGGTCGATTTACTCGCTGTCTCGTGACTGGCCGCTAAATTATCTTTATGCTGAGAACAAATTGAGCGAAAATACGAAAAACATCTTTATAATATTATTTATCTAGAATGCCGGACTATTATTTATTTGAGTATTTTTCTGTTTTAATATTTTTATTTATCAATTCCAGTCAAGTTAAACTTAAACAAAACAAAATAATTAAAAACTTACATTAATCGGCCAATAAATGTGACGTACGTACGACATGAAGCAGATAAATAAATGTGCTCTCTTTCTCTCTACTTCATGTGTGTACATTGAATGGCTACGAATTTTCTAGAGAACGTGACGTCATCAAACGAAACTGCAATGTTACCTGCAGTATGTTTTTAGTGCCGTGGCGCCGTGACATGAAATCTTCGGATATATTCTAAAACTTTTGCATGCAATAGCAGCATGCCCACTAAGGCATGTCCACTATATATTATACCTATGAGAAACAAGTTCTTCCTAGAAATATATTGTGAAACTTCTGATCTATTAATTTCAAAGGAAATTTCATATTTTGTTTTTGTTTTGATTACATTGTTTCATATTGCATCGCGACCAGGATTTTAGAATTTTATTACGAATTAAGTTTTGATATTTTTTATTTCCTTAAATTTGTAAGCCAAAAATAATTGTGTGTCCGGAAATCTTCTTCAGAATATTACGAAAGGAAGTCATTTACACAGGAATTGAGACGTTACTAGACATTCTGATCCCATTCAGAGCGAAATAGTGTTTGTTCCATTCAGCCCACGAACTCGTTCAGACGGAGTGTTCAGTGCAGACTTGAACCTTATAAGTTATATGTATATATGTACATTGTGATGTTTTAAAGATTTGAATGGTTTCCTATATTTTGTATTTTATGTTACGTTACGACAAATTAAAAAAAGTAACATTACGCCTGTAATTCCCGAAGAGGTAGACAGGGAAATATGTACAGACAAATTATGTATGTTATATATATATACATATGTACATAATTTACATAATTAACATGGAGTATTATAAAATCCAAAATTTTAGTTTTGTAATAAGTTAGTGCCCTTGGACGCATTTAACATCGTTTTTTATAAAAGATATAGGTATACCTATCAAAATCTTTATTCAGTTAAGAAGAATCGCGACGACGTACATACTCGTAGTATCCGGAATCGTATTCCCGCCAAATGTTGATTGTCTCATTCAGGTTCACAAACTCGTTGAGACAAACAAGTTCACTGCAGATTTATCTCATAGGAGTGCAGCTCGAGTTACATTTACAAGGTATATATTTTGAATGCATAAAGCTAGAACTTTTAAAACGTAGATTTCTTTCAGTATATAATGCGTATTTTTTTAGATAAAATGATGCAATTTGTTGAATTGCTCCCTTATGTTTATGATGGTATCTCCCACAAGATCGTAAATAACTTTAATAATGCTTTACCACCGTGATAAGGAAATACGTAATTGCACTGAAAAATAAAAACATGGTTGCTCTTAAGTAACTATACTCCTTAATTGTAACTGTTTTTGTAGTTTCCTCGATCATGTATTGATTCCGGATTCGCCGACTCCCTCTCTTAAACACATATTGAACAAATATCGATTATTACCTATTCCTCTACATGTTTATACGTGTACATTACTTCATATTGTAGATGATTTAATCCAAAGAATATAATAGACGGCCATATTTGATTAGACTATCAACTGTATCCGTTGTGAGGGCACATAAATCTTGAGCATGTGTGGGGCGTCGTTGCTGAGTCCATTGTGCGTCCCGTTCATTATATGTGATGATACGTTCCGAAACCAGATGATATGTGGCTTACAATTGTGTAACACTAATATTGAAATAAATAAGTTTATATATAGTAGGTAATACAAATGAATTATTCCTTTTTAATAGTTGAACGTATTACATGTGCCTTTTTATATTTTATACAGACTTTGGTCAACACTGTGTCAAATTTTTCATACTAATTACAAATACCATGTTTTTAAAGAAGTCTCGATATAATTCATAGAGCCTGCGTTAAATATGCTTCATCATCATCAGACTATCTCAGTCCACTGCTGGACATAGGCCCCTCCGCAATGAGCGCCATCACGCCCTGTCTTCGGCTTGTCGCATCCAGCATCTGCCTGCAGCCTTTCGAATATCGTCGTTTGAACCTGTATGTACCTGTATGTGTGTTGTAAAGTTGGGTACCAGATAGTATGTACAAACTTTCATACATTATGTTTATTGAAGGTAAAACCTTGTTATAAGTAAAGACATATTATACAAAAACTTTAAAAATTCAAAGAACTACAACATTATTAATTACGCGACGTCAATAACCACTACATCGTGAAACCCTTAATTTAAATTTAACATCCCCATTTAAGGGTACTTTGTTGTCGCCAACACATTACTGCGACCAAAACTGTAACAGGAAGTGTTTAACATAGGGCTTCGCCAACAAAACCATTATATAATAATTATTAAACAGTAACTCCACAAAAAGCACATCAACGATATAAGCAAATGATATTAAATGATTTTTAAAACAAAAACAAAAAGATAATACTGGCTAAAAGGTTGAGTTACATTTGAACTGGCTAATCTGAACGGCTGGATTGTTTGTGGACCAATATTGATATTTGCTGTTAATGTTTACAATCTGCCATAACCAATTCTATTTCTGCTCACATTTGTAATCAAATAGCCACGTTTATTAATTTAACTTTATTTATTTTTAAATTCACTTGCTCAATATTATTACGATACACTTATTAATTGCAAGGTTTTCAGTAATGGATTGCAACGCATATTTAAGTCACCTCAATTATAATAATATAAGACATCGTATTAAATATTCACAATTATAATTCGAGTCGAGTGGTCACAAGTGCGACTCAGGAGGCTGTGGGTTCAAATCTCGTGTCGGGTACCTACTATTGGATTTTACTTATTTGGAATTTCTATTACTAACTCGGAGTTAGATTTGTGCCCGGTGTATGGCAATAGGCTCACAATCTATTCCATGGGAGGCAAACGTGACTGGTAAAACGTGGGAGAGTACACTATAGTATACTCTTCTGCCTATCCCTTCGGGGATTACAAGCGCGATGTTACGTTGTAATATAAGACGACTTAATTTAATAATCTGCTTATGTATTACTTAAGTGTTCTGGTTACTAGTTCAAGATAATAATGCAGGTAGGTAACAGAATTAATACGTTCCTTGTCCTACCTGCGCATCTATACTAAACAAACGGGAAGAAACGTCATAGTAAAGTCAGCATTATTGTGCTTGAAATTATCATTATAACTGTATTCAAACACGGAACATTTCACTATGATGTACCATAAGTTGCAAAAGAGATATAGTCCACGGATATGTACAAAAAGTTACAAATTAGGCATAGTACATATGGGTATGTACAATAGGCATTTTGCAACTTTCACAGCATAAGAAATTTAGCAACGCGTACACATGTATATGTGTGTGTACTTAGCTATACATGCGTTGTGTAGTAAACGTCTCAACTCTCACAAACTTCCCGTGTTCAGTAAGTTGGTGATATGGGAAGGTGGAAACGTCTTATGTAGGATGTGCAAATATACATATTTAAACGCACAATTTGGGTAACTGATCCGGAGCTTAACGAACTTGTATAGGCACCAATTATGTAGTTACTAATAACTTTCACATTACAAATATACAGATACATTTAGTAGTAAATAATGTCGTGATATTATTCAGTTACAATATTTCCGCACTCCGTTTGGAGGTTTGACCATGTCCGCTATGTTGTGTCAGTGACATTTGAAGATTAAGTTTATGGGTTATGCCTTTCTTAAAATAACACTTAAGACCGCTTAATATGCCATTGGTAGTCGGCCATTGGAAAGATTATCTAATATTAAAAAATATATATGACAATAATATGTATGTTAAGTAGGTACTTATATAAAATTTATAAATGTCAAAAGTGGTAATATGCTTTTAATCCAACAACGTGACAAGCTGACAGGCAAAAGGTGATTTTCCTCATATCTCTGTACGTATGTATGTACGTCAAGGTTCGGACGTTATGGTACAAATGCAATTTCTGCGGCGTCTCCCATTTTACAAAAAACTTCCTTACATTTCGTTTTTATGATTGTTCTTCTTTTATTAGGGTACTTTTGTTTCTTAAGTGAAATTTTCTGAGTTCCAAAGACGGGCTTTAGCTGTAAATCCGCACTTACTGTTTGCGCCATAAAAGTTGGTCGATTGAAAAAATTGCTTCTTTCAGCTATATCCGAACTTCAGAGACATAATTTAATTTCAGTACCAACCAGTACGTTTCTTTATTCCATTTCTTAGTTTTACGTTATTTTCACTTACGCTAAACCAAGGAATTTAAAAGAGATCGCCAAATTGCAAATGCAAGTATTCTTCGTCACAGAACTCAAAATATGTTCACAAAAATTACTAGACTTTTTGTGTAAATACTATGACATATGCCCAAAAATCTAGGATTTTGACGGTCTCCATTTATATATTTGTATAAAAAAAACCTGAATTAGTGCAGAATAAGTTAAGTAATAAATGTAAAGATACAATTATTCAAGTAAAATTAAACTAATAGCATTAAATTCATCTGTTAATATCACTGTGTGACAGTAACTGACATGTCTTACGGACACAAATCATATCTGCAGGCTAGTATAGACACAATCACAGCAACAGATGCTTCATTGCCACTATTGGGTATGCCTTATATATCTAACAAAAATAATTACCGGAGTCAGTTTAAATCACACCAGTTTTTTGGTCTCATCTTGGCTGAATGTTTAGGTCTTCTAGAACCATCTACTCCTATGTCCATAATTCCTGTGTATTTTTAGACTTTTCTAAATGACATACAATTTAAATTGGTTAATGATAATACTTAGGATAACATGGAGCTGGTGGCGGTCTCTTACCTTTATATTTTTTTGTACATGACGCATCGACATATCGCATTAATTTTCCAGCTAACGCAATGCTGGGCCCCGTTTGTGGTACTTTTAAAAGGATTTCTATGCGTCAAAAGCTTTCCGTCGGTCGATCGGCAAAACTCATCAAGCCATTAGATCATGTCAAAGGAACATAAAACGTTCAATTAGCTTTCGTCAGCTATTGGCGCCAATATTCACGAGTACATTGTAATGGGGAGTACATTCTATAGCTCACCCTTCAAAGGCGCAGAGACCAGTGACTTTCAGAGACACATAAAATGTTTGCAGCCGATAGCTTTATACGATCGACTGTTTGAGCGCCTCATATGTACTTTTGTGAGATAAAAATGTCTCGGATCATTTATTATTTTTGTAATATAGATAATGTATGTATAATATAACATGTTATTGTTATTTTTATTTGGGTTTGGGGGCTTAAGTAAGAAGACTCGGGTTGTGTCAGCCTGGTGAAGGCTGTTTGTTCCCGCAGCCCTTGTTTACTGTTCACCATATAACCCCATTACATTAAGGAAAGCGAGGCTTTTATTTGTGGCGATACTCGTATATTAAATTTTGTCTGGATGTGCTATACTATATACTTTCCCGAATTAATTCAGCGTTTGTTTTTCGTTGAACGTTGAGAGAGTATTGAGCGTCACAGTAAGGCCATAGGCTTATTGGTGATGATTTTTTGTTCT
>DWME01004220.1:0-16700 GCA_018244795.1 Parelbella ahira ahira
AAATCCCGGGTCGGGTGCTATTGGATTTTTCTAATTTAGAATTTCTAGTAGTGACTCGGAGTCTGAAATTGTGCCCGGTGTATAGCAATAGGACCTATTCCATGGGACTTAAACGTAATTGGTGAAACGTGAGAGTGTACTACACCTCTCTGCCTACCCCTTCGGGGATTACAGGCGTGATGTTACGTTTGTACACGTATGTATTTAAATTTCAATAGCAAAAGCTATATGTTCTTTATCACAAAAACACATGCCAATATAACAGTAATTAAGGGAACTGAACAATTTGTATGACTGTAGTTTTTTACGTATTGTCCGGGTTGAAGGTCGTTCAAAACAAGTCAATAACATAAGGCGGTAAACGCGGCTGATCGAACTATTTTACTACAAATATTATACATTGGAGATTTCCACACGAACTATTTGCCTGTATTAATGACTGTGTAAAGAATACACTGAAATAACGTGGTGATACCAGAAAAACTCTTCTGTAGGTATATACGAATACACTGTTCCAGATGATTACTGTAGGTATATGCTGTGACAAGCAATCAGAGGGACATTATTTTTTAGAGCTGTGGTTACTACTTTTGTTGATTACTGTACTTTGATTACTTGCACTATCATACTGGAAGTACTAATGATTGTTTTCCCCTAATTAGGTACAGACGAAATTAACCGATATGAAATTTAATTATCATAGCAAACTGACAAAGTGCAAATACATTTATTTGGGGAGGCCAATATTCAGTAATGGATTGAGAAAAATCGATGATGAGTCATTTACTCTCAATCAATTAGAGCATAAACTTTGATTGACTTCTTTAGAATCGTAAAGCAAAATAAGTTAGTGAATCCTTGAAACGGAATACCGGTCAACTCCGAGACATACCGTTTTAATGTATTATGTATTACTGTGTTATGAAATGTAAACTAGTTTGCAGGCTACACTTAAGATCCATACTTCATTTTGTTCTGTTTTATTAGTCTCTATTCTATGTATTAATTAAATAGTAGATTTCTAAGTATGTATATTAAGTCAAATGTTTCCAAAACCGACGTATGTATATAAGTGAATATAGAAGAATTATGTGTGTTCTGTTAAGTCTGTAGTATTCGGCACTTTACACTCTCTCCAGTCTGCCAACCATATACGGAACCTGGCGTAAATATATGACAATGAAAACACTGAATATCTCTAAAAAATTATTAGATTTTAAAAAGAGAGCTTTTTAAAATACATATCGTTTATCCTATTCGTTTTAAATGTGGAACTGGAATGTGTGAATGAATCTTTTGGCATTTAATGGTAATTGTTGAAAAAAATGGCCAGTAACATTAATTAAATTCTTCGTACACAAACAGGTTAGTGGAACACGTTACCTTGACACCGCCACCGCCGCTTATCAGATCCGGTGAACTTTTTACCAAATCAATAAACTTGTTTCTTAAAAAGAAATATTCCAAGTAGCTAACTTGCGTGGGGGTGTTGGGCAATTTCTGATTTCGACGTGTGGATTGTGGAAAAAACCCAGTCCAGCTGTGTACTAAATAGGCTAATGATGTTTGTGATTTTTTTTTTATTTGCAGATATATTTTTTCTAGCGTACAGAGAGTGATGAACCTACGTAGACGAAGAACGACACATCTATAAGAGACGTAGAGGTTGGTAATTGGATATTGTTGCTCTCTGCATATCCCATGAAAAACCTGGAGTTATGGTAAACTGATTTTATGTATGTCTAAAGTAGGAGGAGAAAACTTTAGATTTAAAACGCATACATAAGAAAAGCGTACCCATTACTTTAGTTTACTAAAAATATATTAATTTTTTTAACGAAAAGTAATTTACTTTAAAATCTGTATAGCCTTTAAGGTATTATTATTGAACATATACACGTTTTAAACCATCCAATATTTAATACGAACGTTACGATGTTCAGTGTATAGCAAAAGATATTTATCATGTACCATACGACATTAAATATATTTGACACTTAACATGTGCAGTTATTCCCCTTAAGATATCTATGGTCGGTGGTCTATGACCTAGAACTTGCAGCCGCACAACGGGTAATGACTCACTCGTTCTCAGAAGCCGAGCAAGACATTGCAGTTTCCTCTCGGTCCCTAGCAGAGGCGACTGAGTCACGGGACAGCGACCGTGGCTTTATGTAATATGATTTACAGCATTTCCGGATACACAAAACCTTCCCTTTTAACATGTAACGATAATACTTCCACTTACATCCGCTTTTAACATATTGTTTTTATTATACTGTGGTAAGTCTAGTATAAATACATTGGTTTTTGTTTGTAAATAGTTTTTTTTAATAGTGAATTAAATTAAATATTATCTAATTAATTAAATACAAAATAACAACTTATTCAAATGTAACGTCGACTAAATATTACGAATCTTTATTTGGTTTTTATTACCAAAGCAATGCAAATAGACAATGGTTATATTAAAGTAACTATTCCGTGTAAATATGATGCAATGCGCATTTATATGCCCTTTATATACTTAAAACGATAAATATTCAAAAACTGTGATTCACGTAGGTACCAATAAGTAGTGTAGTTGTTTAGACCGAAATGACGCAGCCATTGAAAAAGTGTAATGACCAATAAACATAATATATACCTACACGTTTATGTATGACTCATTCACACACTGATGTTAAAAGCACAATTTGCGTAGGTAGGACGACTCATATTTAGCTAAGCGAGTTCGTATCTTTTTATCTTAGCAGCATAATATACTGGTTATGAATGAATGCTATCACGCTTGCGTTACTATATACTACAGAAAGACTCATTCGACTACACCGCGTTGTTGGGCGCCGGTGAGCGAATTTACGAGAAAAATGACTCACGTCGGACCCACGGCAAGATCATTTCCGATTTGGATTAATGATATATCTGTTCGCGTAACGGATTTATCCAGAATTACTCATCTTTAATCGAAGTATTTGTTCAATGACATTTGTTAAGTCATACCTAATTATCTATATATTAATACGTTATGAAAATCTTTGGTGCCCTTTTTGTCTTAGAACTGTGAGATTTGGAACAGTTATAATTTGCATAAAGGAGGAATGCACAAAGGTAAAATAAGTGTTATAATATACATATGTAAAATTAAATTAAACATTCATGTTTCTTGTTCTTTCTGTCAATGTGAGACTCGTAGTTCAACAGTGACACAACGTAGGAATTTATTGAGTTATACTCTCTGACTAAAAGCCAAATAACGTCCAAACTTAAAATTTGCTAAATTATAATTGTATTTCAACCATGCTCGACCACTAGTATATTTAAAAGACGAAACATAGTAAAAACAATACCTTAGTAAAAACTTCAGTAAAAACAGTATGTTAACAAATACTTTAGTAAAAAGTATATTTTGAAGTGGTAACGTATAAAAAGTTAATGTGTTTTTTCCATGCGTCAAAAAAAACCAAATTTTTTTACACGATTTAAGTGTAGCACATATTTTTAAAAAGCCATACTAAAAATGATTATCAAGCAGGAACGAGCTGATGATGAATAAGACTAGAGGATTAGATGACTCACCATCGCCTTGTCCGTGTCTCCGAAGGCTGGTGCCGCGCTGCTCCTGGTGAGGAACACGAACGCCGCTGCCACAGTCCATAGCATTCTTAAACTACTCCTTACACTGATTAACTCCATTACTCTCGATGATATGTTCTCTCTTGTACTGCTATATGAGCTCATTTAGTCTTTTAAAAAATATATATATGTGTATAAAAATCTAGTTCCCTAAATTGAGCTATATATCATTATTTTATATAAGAAAATATCTTTCAACCGGTTCGGCTACAAATATTTAGGTATCAACATTAGCATCGATCTCTCGCTTCCTTCATACGTTGACTTCGTAGTGGCAAAATCTGTAACAAAATAATAACAACAATTATTATTATTACTCGAACACATACAGGAAGAGTTTTGGCAGATGGACGTCGGGGACTTGGACCTCTCAACACCGGTTCATTGTGTACAAATGGATATAATAATGATAATATTTTTATTTAATTATGATTGTATCTTCACACCAGGTTCACTACGGGGTAGGCAGAGCACTGCCTGATAATAATATCTCTATCCTTACAAACTCGCCGTGCTTTTTTTACATTCATCACTAACTTCTGACTCTCCCATCGGCCAGTATCTGACCTATGTACAGATTAACTATATTTGTTACGATAATACATATTAGTTGATAATATTGACTACTCCAACATTATTACATAAAGGTCATAATCTTTAAGACACATCATATCCGCTATGAGTCATGTTACTCACATATGTTGTACTACATCGAGTCATGTACTGATAATTTTACTAAGCTAGCAACGCTCCTGAATGACTGACACAATAAAAGTTCCGGTTTTGAAGTGACATTAAAGATAAATATTTCATATCCGTATCGGAAAAGATAAATGCCATTGGAATTCTGGTATACACCATACTGTAAAAAGTCTAAAATAGGACTTATACTCTTGTTATTGTAGTTTATTAAAGTTCTATTATTTCATGTTTTCCAAGTCACAGAATAGCGATTCATCATTGTTCCGTGATAATTAATAAATGATTGTTATTCTTATAGCATAACGCGAGGACTTCTTTGGGATGGACAGAGAGTATCAAGTGTCAAATATGTCCGTTCTTACAGACCTGATATTCTTAGGTTCTGGCGTTCATTACACTCTATACATGCTATCCAATATCAGAGACTTCTGATTCTACCATAAAAAGTACGAAGCCTGTTTAATAGATAAAGATTCTTGACCAAACTATCTGTTGGAAGTTGCTAATCTCTTTTTAAGGCCTTCGACGTTGTTTAACACCTCTTATCTAAGATAAGGACTGAGCCCAAGTATATAGCGCGCCTCCTGAACTATGAAACTGTTCGTGAAAATTTACCAAGACCGATCGTCCGTCAGAATATTATATGTAAATACATTATATTCATAATTATCGTAATAATGCACAATTTTACAGATCGTATGAGAATCTTACAAAACAACAAATGGCTGATCATTTATTTTGTTGTTTAAGAGACAGTTCACAGAGACATTCCTTTTAACTAAATAAAT
Source organism: Parelbella ahira ahira (assembly GCA_018244795.1). Taxonomy (NCBI): domain Eukaryota; kingdom Metazoa; phylum Arthropoda; class Insecta; order Lepidoptera; family Hesperiidae; genus Parelbella; species Parelbella ahira. The sequence continues at coordinate 5,127 of DWME01004220.1, forward strand.
AAAAATAAATAAAAAACTGTGTACGTATTGCTAACATTTAGTAGTCTTAACTTATCAGTCCAGTAACAATACTAATTAGATTAATATTACGTATAATTCTATAGAAATTTGACACAATTACATTTATTTATTGCTTGCCTTTTTGTTGATAATTAAGAACTGTAAACATGTGGTGAAAAGTCAGTTGGAATCCGACTTGCAATCTAGTATGATAACCATCACCCTTATCCTCACTACAAATGACTAGTCACTGATGACCCAGTTGTGAAGAGGGCATGTCTACACGCTGTTATCAATGTAAAGATAAATTTGTTTCCAATTCATTATCACTAACATTAAAGTCGAGCAAATAAATGCAAGTGGTACTTCTCATTTTTAATCGTAACGGCTTGCGTTAGCTGGCATTAAAAGTTGATTTTAGTATGACGTCATTACTGTATTTCTCCTAAGGTTAAGCAGAAAAGCGTGCACCTTCCCGTGTACCGGTGAGCTTCTCTTTTTGTCTTGCTTTATATGGAGTAGACTTGATACGCACGTGTTAATCAGATTACATGGAAACAAAACTAAACGGAAAGTCTTGTACTAACAACTATTAACATAATAATGTAAGTGAGGATATTCCATTGTTCTTATAAGGGAAAATTAAATAAATGTTTTTTTCTAATTTATTAGTAATTACTAACAAGTCTCCAACCTGTCGATGTACAACAACTTACTTAATGATAAAATAAACTTTATAAATAACAGCCTCAGCGGGTATCTTAATAGATTTTTTATAGAAAATTGCTTCATACTATTGTTATGTCTAGTAAAAAAGATATTGAAAGATAAAAAAGTTCTAGCAAATTGATCTTCGTCCACCCAATTAACTCCTACAATCATCGTAATGTCAAAGTTGTTTTAGAAACAATCAATTTGAAGCTTTATTAAACTAAGTGTAATATTTTATTCAATTATGAAGAGGAGGAAACATTCTTTAAATCAACAATTTCTATACAATTCTTGAGCGGGTCCATTGTCCTAGCTGCGAATATTTAAAAAAGATACGAGTGTCAAGCTATACATAACGAAGGAGAGTTCGAATTTTAAATATCGAAAACCGAAAGCGCAAATCAAACAGTTGAGGCGGTCAAAGTTTCGCAGCAATGTTCCGCTCACCGAAGCGTGTCCGCGGAGGTAACGCCGGTTTCACCGACATTGGATTCAGATCTTACCTAACTTCATTTAACGAAACTTTTTTACTGTACAACTCTTACCATTTAAACAACTATTGCAATAAAAATTTAACACCGAAAATGTACCTGTACCGAATTATTGTTTGTGAAATTAAATATAATCAACCTCTAATCAATCTGACGGCTGACCGTAGAGAATACTTGACGCTATTTACCAACACAGCATTGAGTTAATATAGCGTCAAATACGATAGCTTATTTGAATTTTTAATTTTCATTATTGTTTGTTGGGTTCGCACGATTGTTTAAATTAAACTAAATGTATGATTGGATTGGTGATATATGAGAGAGATATGGTCTCAGTTTGATTTAGTTTTGTGCCCGGTGTATAACAATAAGCTCATCTCCTGTTCCATGGGCAACTGAGATTATTGGTGAAACGTGCGAGTACTTTTCTTCTCTGCTTACTACTTCAAGGAAATACAGGCGTAACGTTTCGTTGCGCTTGATTTATTGGCGGGTTATTTAAATGAAGTCACTAAACTTTATGTAATGTAATTGCTCAAAGATACCGTTACAAGATAATCGATTAAGCGGTTTGCGCATCACTTTGAGCAAATTTCTCAATTGATATTTGTGAGGAATTTATCACGAAATTTAAATGAGACAGGTTAAATGAATAAATTTTAAATTTTATAAACTACCCGCAAACAGGTTAAGTTTATTATCTAATTCAACCGAATCCGTTTGCCAGTTCTTTTCAATTGCTCGGAGATTTTTTGCACGCTTTTTCTCCAAAGTGACTCAACTCAACAACTCTGTATACAAAGTGTTGGATATACATCGTTTTGTTATGTTACATTGTGTAACTTTAAAGAATTTCCTTATCAATTCCACAATGGTGTTTATCTACCTTGAGAGGTTTTGTTATCGTTGTTATTCATGCGTGTAATGGATAAAAAGTTTATTAAGGGACTCCCCACTTTTCTTGTATTTGACAAAATTATATTGATTATGACTATTGTTATTAGTGGCCGCTGTAACATAGTACGCTCCCCTTATTTTATGGGACGTATAAAGAAAAATTGAAAAGTGGGAAATTACACGGGAACATAAAGGAGTGAAATTATTATTTATTATATTTACCATAATCCTTAAGTTTTTTAGTATAGATATGAATTATAAAGGTAATTGAAACTAGGACTCCCGCTTAAGATATCCCACACCGACAGGTTCCAAGTCAATGGGCGATATGATTGAATTTTTACATAAAAACCTAAAGCTGTCCCTGACCACGGGACGGTTAGATAATTTTATATATTTAGGTAAAACAACTTTTTAAATATCAAATAAGTTAATTCTGTGACTTTTAATTTATTTATAGTTTAAGCATACAAATGACATTATAATACCTACAAAAGCAAGCAAGAAAGACGGCGACATAATAGTAGGACATTAATTTATTAAACGTTTAGGCTAATTGTTAAGCTTTAACACGATATACAATATAACTTCATAGCTTTTATCTATTATTATTATATTATAAGACCAGGTCTGTTACGGGGTAGACAGAGAGCACCGAGTGCCATATATCTCTCTATTCTTACAGAGCTTCTACATTCATCATTCATACATGCACGTCAATTTCGGAAATTTCTGTCTCTTCCAACAGGTACAGGTGAATCAAAGTACGTATAAAAATCTATTATGCGGTTGCAGCTATGACAATAAAGGGTAACGATAGAATGTTAATGAGCCGTCGGCTGGCGGGCGCTCTCTCGGGGCTGCCGTGCAGATCTCATCGCGGCATTGAGATGTTCTTCCTGCTTCCGGACACTGCCAGCCAACACTAATTACGTATCAATACTCATAGATTGGCTGCTGTCAGACCTAACGGGCCTGCCATGTCGCAGCTGCTTTGTTTTTCTATCATTTTACCCTTCTATATCCTTTTTTTCTAATTTAGAATTTCTAGTAGCAACTCGGAGTCTGGTTATGTGTCCGTTGGATGGTAATAGGCTCACCACTTATTCCATGGAACTTAAACATTACTGGTGAAACGTGGAGGTGTACTACACGCCTCTGCCTACTCCTTCGGGGATAACACGTGTGATGTTACACTATCTCTCCATTGTTGGACACTGGCCTTTTCAAATAAGAGGATACTAAGGCTTGTTTTCCATCCTTTTATCGTTCCATTTTTGGAATAAGGGTCGCCTCTCAAAACGAGGAGTGCGGGTTGATATACTTCACTTGCAGTATTTTTTTCTCACTCTTCCAACAGAATTTGAACAGAACAGTGTCATTGAAAGAATTAGGAAATACATACTCCTTATTTGTTCTAATGTTGGTTTCAGTCGACAATGAACAAAAGCTACGCAATGATGCAATGAATTTATATATATAATTTACAAATCTCCCCCGACCCAACATCATCAGCCTGTCTCCATTGCTGGATAGGCCTTACCTAATTAGCACTACTGTTCCTTGTTCCCGATTTGATAGCTTGGCCTCTCTATAGTCTTGGTGTATATGGATGGAGACCTTCTCTATGTAATAATAATGATAGTCCCTCCATGTGAATATAAATATGTACTACACGACAAATTCTTTTAATAGCGCAGCAAAATATTCATTTATCAGAAACATCTGCAATTTAGATGAGTTAGACTCGTGGACATTGTTCATGGTCCCAATATTCGTCTGCTGCCCTGCGCTTGGAAACGCGGCCAGCTATGGTCTTAACCCTTCTCATTTTGAGGAAGACCCTTATCCAATAGTGGAACAATAAATGTTGGTGTTGATGACGAATCTATAGCAATTATTTTATATTTATATAGGATAACCGTAATTATATGGAAATTTACCGTAATTAGAACACCGAAATTTAATGTAACTGCTATGTTTTAATTTTTATAATTTGCATGTTGATAATTATGTAATAAACATTTTCATGAGTGGCTGATGATGATTTCATTTTTTTATAATCTCAATTGCCTTTTATTTTTTAATAACAAGAGACACAATCCATTGACATAATATGTATAAAGCTATAAAATGCTATTCGATGCTATCTATCTACCCTGAATAGGACGTGGCGTGACAATACATATAATAATATTAAAGCTATTGTATAGTAAGTAGTATACAAGCGGTATCTGTAAATCAGCGCGCAACCTTTGAAAGAATCATACGTGACGTGAGCCGATTTATTTAACCTTTTCCCTCCATGCAAAAATGATTTAAAAATAATTTTATATGAAAACTGACCTGTAATATAAATTATACACGAAACAACCCACATGCATATATTTTATTTTTATACGTAGGTACACTGAAAAAGTACAAATAAAAAATCCTTTAATTAAACTAGCTTTCACTTTTAAAATGCAGTTTTAATCTGTGACTCATTTCTTACAATGTACTGTCGTACTATATCAAAGTCCATCAGAAATTCACTAAACACACAAACAAATAACATGTATGAAGGTAAACGTTAATTTTAATCACTACATGTTATCCTGCTATTAATATTATGTTATTTATAATTTTTTCTTTCATAAGAATGTCTATCAGGTAGTAAATGTATTTTCAAGGCTCGACTTTAAATAAAGTTTTATTCGTATAGCGTTTTCCTTGTTTATAGCGAAATAAGACGTTTCCTTGTCGTGTGTCCGCGGTTGTCTCGTGAATGACATCGATGTGATTCATCCAATTTGCGTTGATTGACTTGCGTATTTGTTAATAGATTTGTTTATTTACTAATCCCATTACAACCGGTGCGTTATAACTTATACCTCCGTGATCATATTTCAGCTGCTACAGTTTATAAATAAAAAAAACTGCTACTAAATTCAATAGTTTATAAGAGGGTGATAGCAAACGTATAAATCTATTTGTTTAAAGAAAGTTTTTTTATTAAAAAAAGGACTAATATATAGAGCACAGAGTGTCAAGTTGTCGCGCACGGATTATACATGCTAGTTTGAATACAGAACAGGACCGAAATCACCAAAGACATAGTTGAACATACTTTAAATATTAATTGAATACTACCAGCTACTAATCATAAAAATATCAGCATTAAACAAAATGTAATGTAAAATTGATTAACATTAATATAGAGTAGTAATACATACCGTGTACACTTGATATTATTAAAGGCAATTGAGTTGTGCAAACACTTCAACTTATGTCAATCTATTGTGATTCTTTTTCAAAAGAAATCACGATTTTAAATTCCCCATAGATTGAACGACTTGAATACCGAAACTAACTCTACCACGAACTAACTCTAATGTATTCCTGTGTGACAAGAACTAAGGAATTCCACACACTACATACTTGTATACCTTGCCCGAGAGATGAGGTGTTATCAGCGCGATAGTGTTTAATGGCCTTATCCGCCGAATTTATCTGATAATGATACTTGCAGTGTTCCGTTTCTATGAGTACATTGAAAAACAAAGCGATAATTTCTTCTTTTTTACATACATATGTTCTGATTTATTATTACAAATTCACACAAACTCTTTTTGTAACAGTTCAGGCAACGTCAATAGTATATTAGTCATATTATCATGCTTGCACCCATCAATTATTTTATGACAACATAAACTTACGAATTAAACTATATTATATTCCAGTAGATACGTGAGCTGATCGTTAAAGAAATAATGGTTAAACATTTACATGTTCTTGCAGTTCAGATGGTAACGCTAAGTACTTGAGAGTATGTCTGCAACAAGCTGAGATAAAAAAGGCTGAACACGAACAAGAGATAGCAAGGAAACTACTTACATGCTCATCTGTCTAATCCCTTGGTTTATACGTAATCCTTAATGGATGAAGTATTGAAGTCTTTTCGTTACACTGTCGGCTTTCCCGTTCGTAATTATATGCATATAAAAACATATATATAAATTGTGGTGATTTTTCTGTTTTCGTTGCATAGAGTGAGTTGTAAAAGGAAATGTGGAAGCACACCGCACTCTCGAGTCACCGGAAGTAGCGCGAAGTTCACTTTTTTCTTTGCAATTACGCGAAATTTCAAAGAAAATGTGTGTCGCGGGGAGAGGACGCGCGCGATCGTGGTGCCCCGGGCACAACCTATCGCAGACCGCGACTAGAAGCGAGTGTGCGGCGCGCGGCCCGCGCCCTCTTATAAAAGCCGATCCGCACGAGCCTATGCAGAACCTCCGCCCGCCCCTTTCCCGAACTGAACTTAATTTTACAGCGAAGCTCATTACGTGCCCCACAAACTTTCCCACCCAAATGCCATCGAATTCTTAACCAAATACTATCGTAGATATTACATTATTTCCAGGTTTTTCCTGATTTTTTTGTTAACTCAAGTTATTTTTTGAAGCCAGATTACATTATCGATTATTACCTAATATGGTAATGAAGTCAGTTAGGTAATAGGTAATTCATATTTTTAATTTATGTTGAAGGTTAATAAAAATAAAGAAAACCTTAACCTTAATTTATTTATTTGAAGTGAGAATACAAATAAATAATGATAATTGTCATTGCCAGTAAACTCAAGAAAAGCCGTATGATGTTTATCTTAATCAAGAGTTGTAATTTATTGTCTATGTTCCAATGCTACTTGCGATGGGCATTTGTTTTATTTATATAAAATATAACTTCTCTCATTTTATTAAAATTACAATGCCTTTTAGCTTTTCTGTTACTTACTAATAAATATTACCGTTGGGATTTATTTGCATGTCGGATCGTATTTCCTCATAAACCATTTTCGTGTAACAATGGTGAATGGGCAGAAATGCCGCGCTTTAAGCCCTGTGGCTTGAATTTTTAAATATTTTTCGAGACAAAAGGAAAACAAGGGTATCTACAGTCTTTTCGTGAACCATCCGCAAGTGCCTCGGGAAAAACCACACGACAACCTTGAAAAGAACACTCTTCTCTAAAATGCTTTTTTATTTATAATTCGTATTACAGATGCACACGACAATTAAGTAAGTATTTAATATGTTAAATATTAGTATAAAAATACTTACCTTAATAATAATATAATATAGGTACCTACTTATATTATGTAACATATGGAATTAAATGAAATAATATCCATTCAAATTCATTAAAATTAAGAACCTACAGGAACCATTATTACAAACATATCAAATTGTATATAGAGCTATACCAATTTCAATATTTCAATACTAAATTTCGTTTAGAAAAGCTCATATTATATTTTCTTATGAACTTTTTCTAATATAAAAGTCAGATCAAGTCTGCAATGCCGTAAGGGGAAGAGAAGTGTAGAACACTCAAATAACAATAATAGTAAATCATAGTTTTTGGAAAATAAAAAATATAAGCCTTAATAAAAGGTTTTGAATTAAGGCCAAACATTTCACTAAGGGTGCAAAAGGTTGTTTCCTAATATTGCGCAAGAATCCCATAAAATGTTTCTGCTTACGCAATCATTGTTTATAGAATAACGGCTTTTAACCTAACTTCACGACTGCAAGTCCCCGAAGGGGTAGGCAGAGGAGTAACGCACTCACATTTTTCATCATCAGCCTGTCTCAATCCACTGCTGGACATAAGCCTCAACTGAAAGGTTTTTGCCCACAATCCACACGCTTGACGTATGAGTTGAGGATCGGTCATGTTATGCGTCCCGTGTCTCTAGAGAGGGCATGAGCTTATTTTCATACACCGGGCACGAATCCAGACTCCGAGCTATTCCTAGGATCTTCCAATTAGAAAACCCCACTACCGTTTATTGCCCAATTATCGTTTTGAACGACCTTAGCTGTTCAGTTATTCGATAACACAGTAAGAAAATGTGCCGCCCTCGAATTGGAATCCAATATACACGAAGGCTTTGTTTCTACGAAGGCACAGTCAGTGTTTTCCAGATAATCGGCAAATTATTTTATTTGAATCAACAAAGGACCAAAATGTAATATGTCGATAGCGTATGTCGTGCGGTGGTAACCTTCACTGAACCTTTCGAGGCTGACGAAGCCATTGTCTCCGGTGACTAACATGAGGGTGGCTTCCAGTATGGCAGCGGTGGTGGCTGGTGAAGTCACAGCGGAGGTCAAGGCCACCATTGTTCATAAATTCTTTGTGTAAACCGAGTACGATAAGCAATGTAATATTATCGGCTAAGCTAGAAAATGGTATTCGTTTTTTTAAATATCAAGTCAAATATCTTATTGACGGAAAGTGGTACAATTTTTTTATTCCAAATATTACTGCAAAACTAATCACGGCACAAGTAGTCACGGCATACGATCCGTTATTATTTTTATTAGTTTAATGACTATTATTATTTATATGTAGGTACAGTATTATAACGCAATGTGTACAAACATCTTAAGATGTGTCAGTTAAGCCGTATGTACGTACATACATATAAGGTCACCCCTATAATCCCCGAAGAGGTAGGCAGAGGAGTGTAATACACTCCCACGTTTCAGAAGTTACGTTTTACATGCCATGGAATAGGTGGTGAGTCTATTGCGACCGTATGTATGTATTCCTTCTGAAAGGAATTGGGGCACTAAAGGGTATTAAAGGGCACTCAATGCTGGTCATTGGATAGATATCAGTTCCGGATAACCACTAATAGTGTTGTCAGTGTTAAGAGAAAAATCGCAAAATCTTGTCCGAACATCTTTTAGTACTCCAGAGTAAGGCAGCACCACTGCTTAGTACAGCAGCATGTGCCATAGGTGCAGTGTCCTAGATGAACCGTAGACACAGGATAATAGTTATGAACCAACCAGACTGTCCTGAACACTATGTATGAGTCAAGTCGTTATAGAAATGATATGAACTTGTAGTTAGTACTCATCAAACGGAGTAACATGAATTTTTAATACATCATAGATAATATCGTAAACACATTGAATAATGCAAACCATTCTCTAATACGGCACGATACACGTGAAATGTTTACTAATTATTTATAGTTTTAAAACATTTTCTAAATAATATGTGTTACTGTTATTATATCGTCGCGCCAGGTCACTTACGGAGTAGGCAAAGAGCACCGAGTGCTTCATAATTAGTATTCTAACAGTTTAAACATGCTTGTTACACATTTATCACTCCTTCATTTACGCACACCGACTTCGAAGACTTCTGTCTCCTTCCTCTTCTTCGTCCTTCTGACCCCTTCCTCCAGAGTCTCACCTATATGGCCAAAATGGATGAGTCATGATAGTAGAATAACATGTATAATACAAAAATGTAATCAGAAAGAACTTAGTATGATGAAAACGAATTAAATCGTTCAGTATTACATGAGGTTCACATTTCGTGAGTCACTATTAAAACTGCGGTAATGAATTATTAGTACAAGACCATGTCGAGAAAATGTGGTGAAAAGTATTTTTTCTACGAAATCATATTAGTGGCAATACAGATGAATTATGTCCAGAATTATTATAAGTATTAGGTGTGTAAGTAATAACTAGCCAGGTTTCGCAAGGACAACATACGTAAGATAAGCCGATACTATCACGAAACTTTTTAAAGTAATATATATCTTTGCGTCTTGGAAGACTTCTATCAGTGACGAATGAAGTCCTAGCTCATGTTATAAATTACAAAATATGCTCATTTGTTCTTCTTTTGAAGTTTGTGTTTGTGATTACGACCAATAAATGTACAATAAAAAGGAATACATCCGGCGTGTAGACATGAAAGGACTGATCCATGTAGAACAAGTACGCCAGGTCTTTAAAGATATTTAGCACTTAGTGTTCTCTGCCTACCTCGTAAAGGAACTGGTGTGATGATTTATTAATAATAATAAAATGAATAGGAGCGTCGTTAAAAGGTTTACAAAAAGTTCATAAATTATAAGGACATATTTCAAGTGGACTGACTTAACTATCTTATTAGCATACAAGAACAAGTCGTAAAGAACATTGTTTATTTACCTTAAACCTTATTTCAAGGACATGTGGCTGCTACAAATTTAGTACAGCCTTCACGAATGGCATGTTCCTAGCACGCTTGAGACGAAGGTACGAAGGTCCCAACAGTTTCAGATGTGTTCCAGATAAGGTTATACCGAGAATTCACAAACTTTTGCCGCTAGCAAATAAAATTACGACTCAGTACGTTTCTTACCGCTCGCAGTTAAATTTGTTCTGATAGCCTTATTATATACAAACAGTACAAACTTGACTCAGGTCAGTATATAAAATAATGTCATATTAGCACTGCGGGCTGCAGACTATTGGTAATTTTCAATCTGAAAGGAGGGAGTTTCCAACAGTAAAACAGTTAAACGGGTGATGATCTTGATAGATATGATGACGATATTGTGTATCGAAATATTTCTTACGAATGCTATGGTATCAGAAAAAATTTGAATGTAAAGAAAAATTCGATAATTTTTCTCTCTAAAATATCTTCAACTTATACTCTGTCGAAACATCTAAATAATTCAGCAAAATTGTACACTAGTATAAACTGAAATTTTGAATCCCAACCGAATTGATTGTTGATGTGAAACTGTTAATTTTAATAATGTGTATTAAAGCATCTCTGAATACAGTGTAATGTTAATAATAATTTGAACTATTAGGGAGCTATAAAAACCAATAGAAAATCCGATACATCCTAATTAAAGGATAAAATAAATAAACCAGTATACCCTAATAATAAAACAATGTCTGAAAAGCGCAAACTTCTATTATGCGACGTAAGGATGGGTCATGGAAATATACTACTGTCCTCTGCCTACCACTTTGGGGATATACTAGCGTGATGTTATGTTAAAACTCGACCTATTGATTTACGCTTTATATAAACTTATAAACGATCGTCCCTGTATTACTGAAACAATTGCAAGTCACATCTCTACAGATGATATCGGAGACGCTTGTCCATTATAATTGATGTCACTTAATGATCTCAATGACTGTTTTAACATACTAATGACTACTGGTTATTAATTGTTACGAACTTCGATCTCGCCTTTTGTACAGAGTTATAAGAGAACAAAGTCTAGACTCAGTAGTTTATATAGCAAAAAACAAAGCAGAGTATATAAAAAAGCTGGGAAAGAGCAGTCAGGAGTCGCCAATTATAATAGTCGCCGTAAGTCATTAACAGTTAGTTTTAAACTGTTCACGTTAGATATTAAGGCGTTAATTTATTCGTTAATTACAAAGTTTCCACTAAATATAAAGTTTCCCATGACTGTCTCGTTGGGCGAGTGCCGATCGGGAGGTCCTGGGTTCAAATCCCGGGTCGGATACTATTGGATTTTTCTAATTTGGAAAGTCTGGTAGTGGAGTTTGGATCTATGCTCGGTGAATGTCAGTATTCTCACCGCCTATTCTATGGGACGTAAACGTAACTGGTGAGACGTGGGAGTGTACTACACTCCTCTGCCTAC